>JANSTU010000818.1:0-19292 GCA_027564075.1 Bolitophila hybrida
ACCTAGCCGTAAATAGGTTCCGCGGGGATGGGGAGCCCCAGTGAGCAAGCAACTTGTTGTTTGCTCATTGCCCCATCCCGGATAAGGTGCCTAAGGGTGCTGAAAGGCGTTGGCTGAGGGCGATATATATTTTAAGGGAAGGTGATCGTGCGTTAGATACTTGCACTTATGTTTAGGTGGAAAACATCTGTCAATATCAGCATTTTCATTATCAGACACATTTTGAGGGAAATCATCGTCTATACTTTCCACCGAGATAATAATATTGTACACTTCATCATGGATATCGATGTTATCGATATTTACTTCTGTCCGATTTTTATTGTACAAAACTGAAATAGCTGAATTGCATGTGCAAAGCAAAGCAGCTGGCTACTAGCAATTAGCTTTTTTAAATTTCTCCATTACTGAAGCACCATCAGTTGTTCGGCATATTATGTTCTTGTCGAGGTTCATTCCAAATATTTATAATCTTTTCTCGACGACTTCAACACATTTATATGCTCATAAATACGTACTAGTCCGAGATTCCAAAACCCATTTGTATGGTGACCACTCATCGAGAGTCAAGCTAAAACATAATTTTCAATGCGATGAAAAATTTCATTTGAAACCGATTTGCCTAATAGTGTAGATTAGTAGTAGTAGTAGATTTTCAAAATTTTCAAATCCCAAGGACCTACGCAAATACATGGACGTATAAAATACTCGAAATGGCAGTCCATCAGAAGAGGTCATTCGAGCTAATGCAGCCGCCATTGAATTGTCGTTAGTGAAACATGATTTTTTTGTATAATTTACATTAGCAGTTTCTTTTAAAACAGCTAGTGTTTTTGAAGATGACGAGCTAATAGATGTTTGACAAATTTTGTGAATGGTTTTTAAATGTCTGTGAAGACCACAGTAAAATCTATAATACGGTCACATTGCTTGCATTTTGCAAGTCTGATAATGAAAAACATTCAAATTATAAGAACTAAAATCAGATTTGCATCCCTACAATTTATCACACATATTTTACGCCGGGATTGCAAAAACATTTTCGAGCAAATGAACGTTTGAGCATCTGACCTGCTCCCATTTTATTGTTGTTTATTTTTGCGCTGGTTGCACTGATAATTTGTATTTGGTATTTACCGAATTACCGGTATTTTGATTTTTAAATACCGGTATTTAGTCTGGTATACCGGTATTGCATTCCCTAGTAACAAGTGAGGTTATTTGAGCTCTTATTCCATGTTTTTATCGCCATACACTGATGGTGATCGCAATCTGCCATTTGTCTTAGCAAAACTTGTGTGTTTATAATTTTCGTCAAGTGTGTCGCAGACGAAACATTTATACTGGCCAAAATTGTGTAAAACTCATTAATATTTGTTTTCAAAAAGTCCACTAGACATGGCTTTGCAGATCCATAGTACATTTCTTTGATATGGATTTCAATTAATTGGCTAGAAGTCCTTCGACGAAATCATTGTCATAATTTTGTATAGATATCTTTTCATGTCATTAAAATATGACATGTAAAACTGAATCTATTTAACATAATAACTTCTTTAGAAAACAATTTAAATATTATACATTTTTCGTAATAAGTGTTAAATGTATAGTATGCTAAACAGCTATGAAGTTAAGTAAGTGTATTCATGTTCATGTACACATATTTGCTTGAAATTCATGTATTTTGCTATTATACTTAACATTTACACTAACACCGTATTGTTATCACAATTGTGTCTCTTGCGTACAATAAGTTAAAAGAAGCTCTAAATACAATAATTGTAATTTACCTGTGTACTAGAATCCATTTTTGAAAACCGAAACTCCACAACTATTCACTACTAAACAAAAACTCGCGTGACTTAGAATATAAAATATTATGCTTCAGTATAGTTCTTCGGTCTAATATCAACTGAATGCACAATTACGTAATTCAACTACACCAGTGCAAGCATGTCATAGTAATTACACTTGAACATAGATATTGCAAAACACGCACGACCACTGAGTTTGAACGGTTGATTGCAAAATAATTAAACTATTGGCAAACTCGCGTGAAACGCACTTGTCTTTCGCAGTGTTCAATATGTAAAGACATGTATATTATAGTATTGTACACCAACAGAACGCTTGCGACCACTTATTTAGCGGCGCGAACTAGATTTGTGGTGTTAACCTTAAGGCAGACTCGACAAGACTAACAGTTTAAGTTAATTCTTTGGAGGTTGCACGTTGACCAGAAACACTTTTTTTAGATCAAAAGCTAACATCAGAGTGATCTTGTATAAGAATTTAAATGAGCACCCGCTTTAGGTGTGTGTAATTGTTTCTTAATGTGGATTGGTAAACTAATTACGATAGATAAGGAACGCATGTGCTACACCGAGGTAAATCTATTCGAGCAGTTTGTATGACAGAAAATGTGATATTATAATTAAATTTGAAGATTTCATCGGGAGGGGGGATATATAAAAGCACAAATGTTCTACAGTTCAATATTAAAAGGATAATCGTTCAAGAGAATAATCAAGTATTTATCGACGTTGCCAAAAAGTTTAGGCACACACAATTTTGCTTTTCCAATTTATTTATTTTTTATAAATTGTATACTATACCTGTACTCTTGACATTCACTTTATTATTGAATCCAATAAATTATATAAACTATATACAATAAGCTGGTTTAATAATATCGGTATAGCCAATACCTATATAGTAAATAAATGTAATGATGTCATTGTTTAATTGATATTTATAAAGAATTATTATTATTACCAGCTGTAAACTGCTTTTTTTATTAGGAATAAAATTGGAATTAAATAGTGTATAATGTATTGTATTGTTAAACCTGGAAGGTAAAGATACTATAAATATTTTTTAAAAAACAATGTCTGCATATTATGGAGACATCCGATATTTAAAACAATTAATACAAATTCTGAAATTTTCGGCATTGTATTTGTGGGTGTAGTTTTATAATACATGCACTCCATGCAATAGTTATATTTTAACTGAATATAGTTGAAGGTGCTCAAAATTCAAAATGCGCTTAAATTTACACTAAAGTCTTAATAAAAACATTCGCACAAACATTCGTAGATATCAACATACGACTGCTCTAGACGCAACGGACAAATACATATTCTTAATCTTAAAAAAATTTGTTTTCAAAAGCCACTACAATACCCAAACCATAAAATCTACCTAGCCTAATGAGGCAATAACCGTGATGATTATATTACACTTTAATCGACCACATTTTCGGCTATTTGACTAAGTGCGATAAAGAACTTTTAAAACATTGCTCATTTAAATTTTAGTAGGTCTGGCAGACAGACAATAAAGTGTATTATCAACACCGGTGAATTTGAGATACAACAATGTAAACAAAGATCGTATAAATATACGGTTTAAAATGGCTTCAATACTTTTTTATTATTATATTTAGCTACATATTTTGTACAACTTGTAGGAAAAATTTAAGCAAAATTGGCAAATTCTGAAAACGAAAACAAATTACCGAATGGAAGAATGCAATCTGTAGGTTTGGGCATATCGTCAATAAGATCGTACTCCAACTAGACCTGCTTCCCGCCAAAGTCTCCGATAGTATATATATATATATATATATATAATTTGTTAGTAAATTCAGTGATTATGGTTTTCTTCGTCCTATTAGTTTTTTAGGATGCAAAGGTTTTATTTTTGTGACTCAAGAAAATATAAAATTATTTATTTAATTATTTTAATTTTAAAACATCTTTGTTTGTGTTTTGAATGATTATTTACAACTGATTTTATTTCGCATGTGTGTCGATTATTTATACCCAGTCAACAGTAGGTTGATCACAATAATCGACACATTATACTAATTGTTTTTATAATATAAAACAAAGTGTATTTGTTGTGTGTATTATGCATACAGAACACCGCAGTTTCATCAACTCTCCGATACGAATACTTCTAACTTTATTTTATCACTTTGGGTCAGACAACAATTTTCGATCAAAAGTATATGTATATATATAGTATAACGATATAATCGTGAATCGTGCTTGAAACGATTTCGAAATAGCTTCCAAAGTTACAATACGTGTCGCAATGACAAAACCAAATTTGATTTACCTAACACATTGCTCACACCGACCGTCTTGCCAGGTGATTGCATAATTTTGGTAAGTATACAATATTGTGAACCATTCTTGTCAAGTTTTATCCTGCAATATACGTCTGTGAAAATTTTGGCCATATTCGTTTACGCGTTCATAAGTTAGAGTACTGAGGAGTGCAAACATCCATGTATTTTTTTAAACTACACAAGAATACATCGACAAAATCCGTGTTGGTGAATGATCCCGAACTGAGCTCCTAGCTAAGGCTTCAGGCATGTCAACGGATCAAATAAGCTATATATTACACAAGTTTTAGAGTGTACATGGAACGAAATTTGTTACTAAAAATCAGTAACACTGTTACTTAAAACCAGTTCAAGTAAATTTTACTTAATTTAAGCAAACGTTTCATAAATTCAGGAACATATACTTGGTGCTAATAATAATTGCTTAATTCATTAAAATACCACGTAGCTCGAAATTCGCTAACGCTGCTCGACGTAATTGCGTCCGTGAGTAAAGTATTAAAGTGACGTTTTTTTGCGGTTTTTCGTGTAATTTGACTCCAAACTATTGGAACGAGAGTGCGAGTGTTCAGTACGAGTGTCCCTGCTGTACTCCGTCTTTCAAAATAAAACAATCGGTGTGACAGTGCGAGTTCCGCAGTACCACGGCCTACACGCAATAAAACAATGTGTGCGACAGTGAGAGTTCCCCTGCTGAGAGTAAGAGTTCCCCGGCCTCCAAATAAAGCAATCGGTGCGACAGTGCATCAAAATTAAGAGAAGCGGTGCATATTGCGACAGTCCCTGTACCCCGGCCTCCAGTGCGAGAGACCATGATGTATGGAATATATTACTCTAAAATTTTTAGGTATTAGTTTTAGGTTATTAGTTTTTTTTTATAAAATTGCTTTTGTTTTAGATTTTAGTATAATTTTTGATATTTTGTATATTTTTTTAGCATTCAAAAACCATATAAATATTAGTGTACTTTTAGAAATTCTAGAAGAAAAAGATTCCAAAAAAATCTACAGATGACGATCAATTGTGGCTGAAATTTTATATGGATTCGTGATGTCATGTCATTTATAAGTGTTCACTGCATTATTTTAGGTATTTCGTATAAAACTAAATTAATATAAAATGAGTTTCTTTGTAAAATATGAAAATTTAAATTATATAAATTTTGGTTTTTATTTGTAATGTTTCAAATTAAAGGCACTCTCATGAAAACTCACTAATATTTGAACTATGAAATATGATTAATACTTTTATATATATTCGAGAAGCACGTTACTTGAATCAAGCGTAGCGTGGAGACTTTCCGAACGAGTACTTTTCGGGATAATAAAGATATAAAATAAAGAAGAGAAAGTACGTCCAATATCACCATCACTAACAAAATGTCCAAGCAGATAATAATGGTAAATTACAAAAAAAGGAACTCTAATAAAAGCAATACTTCCAAAGACTTAATAGATGTATGTATATTGCTATTGTTTTTTGGTATGTCATGTTGAAATGAAATTATTTTTTTAAACTCTTTAACAGAGAGTCGATACAGGTCATGAGCCACAATAAAATTCTTGGAAAACCTAACTGGAGTCACTATCAGCAACCTCTAGAATCACAAAGGCGTTCACATTAGATATAGATGCAAAAACAATTATAACTCAACAAGCTCCTTTCGCCCTTGAACAAAGTGCAAAATGCATATTTAACGCGGAGATCAGTCGAAACCGCCCTTCACAATGCAGTGACACATTGAAAATTCCTGTCACAAACTTTGCCGATGATATAGCATTCCTCATATCCGGAAAGGATGACAACACAATCATAAATAATCATAAATGTAACAAGCATTAATAATTTTAGAAAAATGGTATATTGAAAAACAGCTGTCTGTCAAAAACAGCACTGGTTCTCTTCGTCCATAAAAATAAATATTAAGTGAAATACCTAGGAGTTAA
This sequence comes from Bolitophila hybrida, assembly GCA_027564075.1. Lineage (NCBI taxonomy): Eukaryota > Metazoa > Arthropoda > Insecta > Diptera > Mycetophilidae > Bolitophila > Bolitophila hybrida. The sequence goes on from JANSTU010000818.1 coordinate 6,085, forward strand.
GCCTAGACAGCAAACTCCTTTTTAGCAAACATATATTGAGACCAAAATATCCATTAAAGCATTCTGGCAATGCCGCAGAGCTTTTGGCAAAAATTGGGGTCTGTCTCCTAAAGTAATTTACTGGACAGTAATGATTCGACCAATGTTGACATTTGGGTCAATAGTGTGGTGGCCTAGAGTATAACAAAAATGAATAGATCATAGAAGAAATCTCTTTATGGAAACTGACAACATAAAACCGCTACACTCTTTGAAAAATCCTTCAGGGTTACCATACCCATGCTGAAGGAATGGCAAAATGAAACTCTATACAAAATTGAGTGGAGCTTTGAGGGAAACGAAATTGTCGATGAATTAGTAAGAAAATGTTGCGAAACTTCATTAATCGCTCCAAAACCCGTTCTTACAGGAGAACAACCATGCAAAAAACATGAATAAACTTGAACTGAAATTTGAGTCACTTGTCGGTACGTTTATGCAAGCTAATCTATATTTAGTAAACCTAACAAAATAATTAAAAAAAATGGCAAGCGTAAGCCTAAAAAATGGTAAATATACTAATAGGTCATTATTTTATAAACCATCGCCACAAATGCGAGCTATAGAGTCACCATTAAGTAGAAGATGCAATTCTCCAGAGAAATAGAACTGTGCACACCAGTAACTACAATCGATGCCATCAAGCAATCAAATCTCTGGAGTATGATCAATAAAAATGAAGATGCAAAATGGACCTATATTATGGCCTGCGTTCCACGAAACATGTGTTTTCGACTTCAAATAAAATATATCTATCTCTATAGATGTTTTTCTATATATATTTTAAAATAAAATACAAATAAAAACAAAATGTTCCGTTTTTTTGTATTCAAAATTTACTATACATTTACATTGTGTACAGTTTTTTTTAATGGAAATGATCGTAAATAGTTATTTGTACATCCTTTATTCACACTTATTTACATAAAATGTTAATTAACCTGCTCTCTGCCATCCAATAGAACATCAACATGTTTCTGGGGACAATGTAATATAAGGTTCAGTGTATTTTTTTGGGAGGAAGAAAAGGTGATATAACAATAAACATTATAGGAAAATATGAGCAGTGTCGGCATTTTCTTACCATAACTTCACTCGTACGACAATGAAATTGTCGCGTGATCATTTTCAAAATCATGCCATTTATTCACTTTCTAATCAAATCTAATTTATACTTCCAATTTATTTTTAGTTTTTTATCACTTAGTTTAAAATTTTTACAGATACAAATAGGGACGTTTTAGTATACTAATATTAGATATTCGATATGAATTCAAATAAGGTCATGGTTTAGTTTATCGGAATTAGATTAAATAATTATAATTTTATAGTAACATATTTTCTTGGAAGTACATTAACATGTTTATTGATATGAAATATCTTAAGATTTTTTAATTAAATTCTTAAAACTAAATTATTATTTATTATTTTTTTTTTTTATCAAATATCTATAATATTCTTTTGAGCTTGGAATATTATAAATAAATTGATTTATGGTATATTTACATTGTAGATATATAAATTCCACTAAAAATTAAAGATTTTAATACTACAATTATATACACAATATATATTTATAAAAAATAATACTATATTCATTAAAATTTATAGTGTAAAACGATATTCTCAATTATATAAAAAATACACGTATGCTCCACTGATTATTAATTTTATATTAATCAAAGCTTTTGTTATTTTGTATACTAATTTTGGCAAAGATCTTAAATCACATGTCTGTGGCATAAGCCTCATTTACAACACCGTCCGATGTCTTTTTACCATCCAATTTAATAGATGGTGTCTGAGTGTCCATTTGAACTGGTTTTTCATCATCGCTGATCTCTCGATAACGATACTGCATGGCCAGATAAATGAACAGAACCACATCAACAGCCATCATACTTGAGAACAAAAAGAATTCAGCTGCTTGTGATTTGAAGAAGCTAAACTCAGCTACAATAACAACAATCACATTTCCAAAGGCAACGGCAAGCAGCCAGCAAGCTTGCAGAACGGATTTCATTGAAGCCGGTGCCTGTGTGAAAGAAAACTCAAGACCAGTAACGGAGAACATAATCTGTAAATACATAAAATATTGAAAAAACTAGTTTTTTTTTAAGAATTTAAGAACTCACTTCGCCTGTTGTCATGATAACGTACTGTGGAATCTGCCAAAGAATGTGTATCGTGTTTGGCTGAGTGATAACATGGAGCTTATGATTCTGCAAAAAACAATAATTAAGACATATTAATAATTCTCTTTATACTAAATATACTATTGATCATTCTTACATAACTACCGTCTGAAATTTCTTGAAGTATAAGCGTATATGCTGCACCAGGACCCAGTTCCACTGAAAATTTAACAACATTGTCGACGGCAATATCATACTGACCCACTGGAATTTGTCTTAACTCCGTTGAGTTCGTGTACAATGTCCTGGCTGTACCACTTTTGATATTTCTAAAAGACACAACGCGTTCCCTTAAAGTAGTAGCCAGTAATCGAACAACAGGATGTCCCTTCGGTTTGTTTGGTGAGTCTTTGTATTCGTTAATTTTAACTTGACCAGAAGTCGACGTAATATGGTAGCTAGTTGCCATTGACGGAGTCACCGTGAAATTACCTTTTATGGTTGGACAATATGATGAAACAGGTGCGCTTGTAGATGCAGTAAATGGGAATGTTGTTTTGTTTGTTACAGAAATGTACTTTTGCTCAAACAAATCCAATGCATTCAGATTAAAGGAAAGTTCATTTCCCATAGATCGTGGCTCTGTTGAGAACGAGTAAGTACAGTTGACACCATTGAATACACGTACTTGACCTTCTTGTGGTCCCGGTAGTACTGGATAAGTTGCTTCCAATCTAAGCTCTATGAGTCCAGACACAAAAAATGCAGTGCCAGCCATCATCATGCCAAAAGTAAGTTTCTGCAGAGGTCTTTTGATGCCAACTTTTTCCAAAAATGGATAAACAAACAAGTCGAATAATGGAATGAAAGCAATAATCAGAAGTGGATTGACCACTTGCATCTGATCAGGTTTTATGACAAAGCTGCCAACGTCACCAAGCATACGGGTAGCCTGAAAAGTCCAGCGAGATCCTTGCTGATCCAACAGAGCCCAGAAAAATGGTAACGGTATGTAAAGCACCAGAATTTTCATCAGCACCTTGATATCATCGACGAGTTTCTTTCCAAATTTCGGTTCAGCATAGTCCATCCAGTGCTCTTTGCGCTCTTCTTTAGAACTCTTCGAGCGAACTGTTATGGCATTCTAAAATCCATAACAAATAAGATACAATTATTTCAACTAAACACAAAAGACTTACACTAATGCATTTAGAGACCATCACAACCATATTACCAGAGGGTTCCTGAATTTTGTAGTATGGCTTGCCAAAAATAAAAATACCTAACAAACAAAACCACATTAATTATTATTCTTTCTACTTCGATAGAAATACACTTACATATCGACACAACCATAAGTGCACCAGGCACTCCAAAAGCAAGAGCGAAGCACTCTTCTTCACCGAAACAGCTAACGTCTTCTCGAAGAATTGGAGTAAACGTTGTGGACACCAACGAACCAGCATTGATGGCCATGTAAAACAAAGAAAAGTATGTGGCCAACTGCTTGGCCTGCTCCGGAATCTGAAACTGATCTCCACCGAATGCAGACACACATGGTTTTATGCCACCTGTTCCCACTGATATAAAGAGAAGTCCTGTCATTGTAACGATACTGTGAAAATAGATAATTGGTTATTCATTTTTATGTCAATTGAAATGCATTTTAATTTACCTGGCTGGTAAATGTAATGGTGGTATGGCACCGACTGCAATTATTACACTACCGATTGTGTACACAATCGAAAGATACAAAATTGTCCTGCAAACAAGTTTAGTTTAGTTTGAAATTTGCGTGAAAACTCATTACTCTCATTCTACCTGTATCGTCCCAGAAAACTGTCGGCCAGAATTGCTCCAAACAGCGGAAAGAAGTACACCAGACTAGTGAAGACATGGAAGAGTACTGTAGCGCTGTTATCATCATATCCAAGACGTCTGGTCAGGTACAACACAAGAATTGCTAAAGCAAGAAATAAATAAATAGTTATATTAAAAAAGTAACTTTCTCCGTGCTACACAAGAGTAATGTACAATTTAATGGTGAATTATTTAGCGCACTCTTTCTTTGATATCCGCTCTGATCACATCAATATAGCGCCAAGTTGATGACATTGTTGTTGTGTAACTGTTTTTTTTTTATTTTATGAATGTGTAATTGAACTTTTAGTGTAGGTATATACTTACTACGCATTCCATAATAATTGAATCGTTCACAGAACTCATTGCTGATGATGAAAGCAACAGATTTTGGGTACTTCAACTTCTAAATGATATAAAAAACGTTTATATAAGTAATGATATATATTATTTATTTTTTTAAGATCACGCCTTAGTCAATCGTGTTGCGCCTTGACAGTAATTATATGATGATATGAAAAATATCGATATAAATGCAAATATAAAACGATTATTGCGAATCCGTCATCGAACTCAAATACTATACAATATAAATAAGTAAATATAGTTTAGAGATTGGTTGATTTCAATGACCTCCTTGCATCCAAAATTCCGAGCACGTAACTAATAGTTGTAAATAATCTTATATAAAATGTAAATACATATAATTTATACCCGCGTATATGCAAAATGTACATTGGAATATTTATTATTGACATAGTTCGTTTTTTTTTGCAACAGTTGTTTTTATATAATTATATGTAAATACACTTTCTTCAAAATTTTCAAATTCAAGTACAAAACATCATGTACGAACGAACATGAGTTCATAAGTTTGCGGCAAATTTTGTCGAATGTATGAAATCTTTTTAAGCCGTGCATGGTTTTTTACACCACCTTGGGGCAAATATATTTGCCATCCAGAGGCATATCATATTCCGCTGCAATTTATTTGCATTGAAGTGTAATGTGAATTTGAGAGTTAATAAATCGTCTACAAATAATCATTTAAAAATGTGCTAATATAAATATAAAAAAATACCAAACATAAATAAAAATTGAGCCTAAATAAATAAATGTTGTTACAGAAAAATATCAACATTATATCAATACAAATTAATTTGGTTACAAAAATAAACACAAAATGTGCCAATAAAATTAAGTTTAGTAATTTTATTAAACTTAAACAACGGTTTCTGCTTGACGGATTTATATGTTTTGTATGTTAGCATACACACAGTAGCCCAAATAGGAGTAGCACAACACAAACAGGCACCTTAGCATGACCTGACTACTCGTGTGAACCCGTTATGGTCAATGAATCAGGTGTGGGGCATCGCACACTGGTCCTATGTCCCACAAGATATTACTGGATCCAATGAGATGAGATACACATTTAAGAATGGTTTAAAATGGTTTTAAAATGTAATATATTTTTTGCGGGGTTATCAGAATAATCAATTAAAATTTAAAAAAAAGTAATAAAATTATTAATTATTAGTACAATTACGAATTATTTTTGTAACAAATAAATTTATATTGGCAAAATGTTGGTTTTTTTTTTAGTTTGGCAATTTTTTGATTACTTTTAGTACAAAATTTATTGGTACTACTTTATTTACATTGGTACTACTCTTTTCAATTATTATTGGTACACAATTTATTTATATTGGCACATTTTGTAATCATTTGTGTAGCAAATATTTTATCCACGTTAAAATGTCGACGATAAACTGTCTACGTTAAAATTTCCACGTTAAAATATCCTACGTTAAACTGTCGCCACGTTAAATTGTTCACGTTAAATTGTCCACGTTAAATTGTCCACGTTAAACTGTCCTACGTTAAATTGTCGGTAATTCCGGACAAATAGTTCAGTAGAACCTTTGTATGTTGATCTGAGATATAAATTCGTCACAAAGTAGCCATTTTTACAAGTATCTCAGAAAATCGGTTTAAAAATGTTCATAAGAGAAAACAGTATATGATTGCGAAGACCTACTGATAGACATAGATTTCTTAACACGATCATCATCATTCATCGGCAGATTATTAAATTTGTTTACTCAGTAAATGGCATCTCTTTAATAAGAGTGAATGAAATGCGTGATTTATGTGATCCCTTTAATGAGAAGTTCTCGTATAGTAACGTATGGACAAGACGTTTTTTGACGAAACATAAGGTTGGAGGTGTATTGTTTTGTTTTGTTTTATTATTAAATAGTTGACTTATGTCCTTAGCGTTATAAAAATTAACACTTATTTCAATCTAATTTACACAGACCCCAAAATAGCATGGCAGTTTGCGCCAACTATGTATTTAATTTTAATATTTGACCATCATACATTTTTTACCCTCCTCCTTTTTTAGGTTACCGTTCTTTTGACACCATAACGAATGAGAACTTTGGGGCCCTAATTTTATAATTAACCACAGAACTGAACTGGGTTCCGCTTCACAAGAAATCGTTGAGAAGAAGTAGCTGCGGCCCTAACTTGTTTATATATAGTATATAATATTTGGTAGAGGTGGTCTAAGTGGTCTAAGTTATTATCTCTCAAAAAAATGTTGTGAAAATGTTTCATCATATTTTTTTATTTATTTTTTACTGTTTTTTTTCGCGGACTTGTCATAGCAAGGATGTTAAGTGGCCAGGATGGTTTGCAACTTAAAAATAATATATCTCTGGAATATTAACATATAAAAATAAAATAATATATGGACTACATCAGAGGATGCCCATTATGGACCTGGAAAAGATGATTCGATAAATACATTATATGTAATTTGGTGTATACAAAAATGTCTACATACTCACCAAAGATAGCTCTTTAATGTGTAATTATAATTACTCAGAACTGAGAAAAAAACGGAAACTAGCCCGCCCCCTTAATATGGCCGAGGGTGCCAAGTTCCATTGTAATTGCGTCACAATTAATTATATTAAAACCCGAAAATATCATGAAACCTCTGTATAATGAATGAGAAAAAGCTTTTCACAGTAGGCCCAGACCATCTATGGTTGTGTGCCAAAAATGTATTTATATAATGTTTACCAATCTTGTATTATATTTATTTACATGGTGGATGGTGACATTCACTCAAAATACATATATGGAAAATACGGTTGCTGACAGAAGACCTGCTGCTGATATAGTTTTTTTATTATATACTTGCACCGATTTCAAAGAAATTTATTATAATAATAAAATATCTACCATATACGTGCAATTTAGCGTTGATGAGATAGTATACGAAATACGATCATAATAACCGGTTTTAACTCTGCCAAAAGTTCGTCAATTTACATTATGTGCAAAAAACACAAAGGGGTAAAACATGTTTAGTGCAAAAACATCGCTTTCAAGCATAAAACATTATATCATCATCATTAAATAAATATATGTAAAAACAAACGAAATATTTTTACCATATAATAATACAATACACATTATAGTAGATATACAAACACGCTGCTATTTGAATTTAGAAGCCGTGACCGACACATAGCTCATTAATCAACACTGAAGAGGACAACCAAACTTTGCAAAATGCCAAAGGCGATTGTTAGCAATGACCTCTAAACCTGCTAAAAATTATAATACAATATAAAAAATAGGCTGATGCCGTTACAGCATTAGATTTGGTATATTAAGACTAAGGTGTGGCGTTCGTGTGTCTTATTTTGCAATGTTTTGATAAATTGCACAATTTTAAGCATATATGTATACCAAAGCTGTCAAACATAGGTACACTTATGCTACGTACGTTTTTTATGTTGATCAACCGGCGTATATACAATACACATATATACTTATATATGTATATACACAAAAAAAAAACAAAACAAGTTCTATCTTCGGAATTTGGACCATTTCAAGATATATGTATGTATAGATCATTGAACCTTTCGTTTGCAAATCATTTGTCATTAATCAATAGTATATTATAACAAATATTTTAGTTTAGTAAAATTTTATATAATTAAATGTTTGTATATGGAATCTGGGTTTACATTTTTCTAAAATATAGCTTTTATAAAAAAAAAAAATTAAATCAATAAAAAAATAACAAAAATGGTTTACATTTAGTGTTTTTAGATAAAAGTTAGTTTAAAAGCGATTGTAATAAACAGACAAGAAAGCGAGTTAATATAAACTCAAAATAAATAAAACAAATATTTTTTTTTTACTGCTTGAAATATTAAAAATAGCTTGGAACTGGATAAAAAAACTGACTCAACTTTTTGCGATGTTATAGATTCAAAAATACTTATATGATTTCAAAACGTGAGTGCATTTAACATATAATAATAATACGGAATGTTAGAGTTGCTGTCGTTTAGAAAACTTAAACACATATAATTTGTAGTGTAAAAAAGTTGATAGTGAATTGGGGTAATTATTCATGCATAAATTATTTTCCGTTTTAAATCTTAAAAATAAATTATTTCATATTTTTTAGTACGTTTTAAAATCGTGGTATATATATTATGTTTTAACATTTGTGACATGCGATTTGTGTTAAATATCACGAATAATAATAAATATGAAAAATGGCATTCATATGAATTATTTTATTATTTCTAAAAAAAAATAACTTAAAATAAATATTATTTTCTTTGTTATTTGCTTTTAAATGTCAAACATGTATCCATAAAATTTTATAATTATTAGAAAAGCACATTTTTTGTCTTCTTCTAACATATGCAAATTTAAATCTCACCATCTCTTTTCTTTTCTTCAACGAAAAATGCTGACAGCAGTATTTTTATTCAATTTTCAATTATTCATAAAATTGGTTACAATCATCCGATTTAAATCAAATATGCGCCGTTTTGTTCGATGAATAGTTCCCAACGAGATGCCAACTTCATAATGCCCCCTTATAGAAGCTCGCTCCCCTATTGGAAAATTTATAATTAATACGGCTGAATAGTGGAATGCAATTCGTAAATAATATATATTATATTTTCTCGACTTTATCGGCTTCGCTTACAAACTAACTATATACTAGTCACGGAAAATTCGAATGCATGTAATAATGTAGAATTTGTATACTAATGTAAACTATTCTTAAAAAGATTCTCCCTTCAAAGAACATCTATCAAAATTACAGCAATTAAAAGTTACAGCATTAAGAAACGACAAATCAAACGTATTTTTTATTTATTTATTAAACAATATTTTTCACGGAAGAAAAATATAACCGAGACCAAAGTAATAAGTATTATCCGAGCTATGCACCGCCAATTATAACGATTCATAAATGGTTACTGGTTCCGAATTATGTTGAATATGACAAGAAATATATGTAAAAGTGCTCTGAAGCGTACGATAACGCAACAATGGCTGGAAAGGTTAAAACCTCCGTATTTTCGAATGCCTATGAACTACCTTGAAAAAGTTTAAACAATATCAGGCGCAATTGGAAATATTATTTATCATTCTTGGATTTAAAAAAATCCTTTATCTTTAACTATAAAGTTATATAATTACCTCTATGCAAATCTGAAGAGCTCATTGGTCGCCTTTATTCATGTGATATGTCAAAAAAATCTTCATGTTCAAAATTCTATATTTTTATTTTTCGTAAAAAAAAAACTTGGAAAAAACAGAAGTCACATGACAAAAATGAATGAGCTAAAGTTCAATATCATAAATAATTATTATCATTAAATAATAAAAAATAAATTCACAATTAACCTACTTTTTTCACGCTCAAATTTTTGTAATTGAATATTTTTATAAAATGCTTAAAATTAAAGCGTGATTCGCGTTTTTCAAAAAGAAGTTAAGGATTATTTATTTGGTTTTTTGAACTTCATTTTAAGGGAGCTGGTACAGTTACAGTTAATTAAAAGAATGATCTTTTTTATCTTGAAAAGAATTTAATGAAATCAAAATTATGAATTTTGCTTATTTTTTTTTACAATAATAACATTTTTGAATTTTATAAATGATTTTTTTTGTTTTCATATTAAACTGCCAAAGTTAAATAATTAAGACTATTTACTTAATCGATAGGTTTTCATAAAATACAAATCAATTTCTATTTCTTTACAACTAATAGAAAGTATCCATCTTAAATAGAAAGTATTCATTAAACAACTTTAAATTGTTCATGAGGCAAAGAGTTTTATTCAAGTCAAACGTCCTGTCTAATAATATACAGTTCTATACAAACAAATATACTCAATCATGCAATTTATAACTGAATTAAAAGTACAAGCTATTATATTACTCGGCTATATTGTTTAATTGGTCTGTGGATCCGGTGGAACGACCACATTTAGCATGCATATGGTATTTTTTTGGCAATTCATAAAAAAATATATTTTGGCGCTTTATTCTAATAATATATGCGTACGTAAATTACTTACTCGATTTACAATAGTTAACTAATGGCTTAATGTATATATGTTTTTACAAGAGATCATATAAATAAAAGTATTATGGTAACGTATTTAATACAAAAAGTACAGAGAGTACGAAAAATGCAAAATCACAAAGATTATTATGTTAATGAAAACAATTTCATAATTGGAACTAGCAAAAAAAACAAAATGTGAGCCGACCCACAACAATTTATTAGAAAGTTAATTGTTATACAAAACTCAAGCACCGCCGAATTTGGTGTGCGGATGGCATCATTTTTCGCTGTCGCTTAACTAAACATATATCTGTGTGATTAATTGCATTGTTTATGTAAATATGTAATAATAACATTTGAGTGTTCTAACAAAGTTGTATTGATAAATGTGGGAACTCGAAAGTACTAAGAATCAGTATATGATTAAACCGGACCAAGGACGCAACACGAAGAAACTGTACATAGCCACTCGAATACTTACCGGCTTCTCGCTAATGGTTTGGCTAACCATTGCAATGTGCAAAATCTTCTCACCGCTGCTATAGTCAACAAAAAATAAAGAATATGTAGATACTCTATAATCGAATCCAAAAAAGTGTAAACAAACAATGCAATGCAGTTATCACTGGCAATTTCACTTATTTTGTTATTTATTCACAGCACACGGATTTCACTAGGACTTATATACTCAGTATATATACATAATCAGAATGCACAGATAGTGTGTTAAACGATTTAAAGTTTTTAGTATAGTCTTAGCAGTAGAGCTGCGACTTGTGCAGTTGAAGCATGCCGCAGAACTGAAGAATGAAGAGTGAATCGTAAAATCGTGATGCGTGATTGTGTTGCTTCAACGGAAGATCAACTATGTCGCGTCTCTAGCGCGCGTGTCGCCCCAGTGAGCATGAAAAACAGTTTAAATGTTGGCATATATGAGCAAACACGTTTTGCAATACATTGTATAAATAATATACGAGTAAGTGCACATATTATACAATATACAATTATACATACATAAATATATATTTGTTTTTCATTGTTTATGCATATACAATATACATATATGGTTAAGAGTTTAGAGATCCGAGTATAACAAATACAACTATATGTCAAGTATCCCAATCAAATTTAGCGCCAATACACGCAGATGCCACTATTGGACATCCACCCGTTTCATGATCACCGAAAATCATCGAGGTTACTTTCTAACAAATCAATTTGTGGTAATTTTAGTGGTAGAGTATCAATATATACAATATAGTCATGACAGTATCATATAGTATAATATTTACAGTTTTACACCGTTGCCATTTTTAGTGTTAATATATTTGGTTCATAAATAACTACGTAATGGTTAAAAAAAAGCTGTTAGCAGCGAAAAAACGTATAATCTCCACAAGAAGTTCATAATGCCTGTATATATATTCTCTGTGATCATCTAAAAGAATTTTAACATTTCAAAAGTAATGGCCACGAGATAATGGACAACCTGTTTCAGAAATTCGACTTAAAGACCTTTTTTGCAAAATCTCACAATGTCTGCAAGTCTAGTCAGTGTTAAGGTCAACGAAAAGAAGACGAAGGAAATGTGACTCAACACTAGCGAACGCTGAACTCGGTTGTTATTGTTGTTCAATTCAGCTATCTCAGGAGCTTGATGACCTTTGATAAAAACACAAATGTGATAACTGTGCATGATCAGCAAATAACATTTTGGTTTTACGATGTTGACACTTTTATTCTATAACGCCAATTCAGTCCTACTGCTAATTGTATCCTCTGCTCTGATTGCGATTCATTCGAATTCGGTTTAAAAAAAAACATTACTTTCTCCTATTATAAATGATTTCAAATATGCAATACATTTTTTTGCTAGGCCCTGCGGTTCCCTTCGGAGATACTTTTTCACTGTATATTGCCTACCAACTATCTGTTGGCTTGAGCCTCGCCTAGCATCTTCCTCCAACCAGAAATATTTCCCGACAACGATCTCCAGTGCAAAAATATCGGAAACAGTTGCGTTCTTCCATTGGGCTTTGGGTCAACATGGACCTTCTCCTTCCTTCCGGGTTGTGTTGAACAGTTTACCAGGAACACGGTGATCTTCCATCCGCAGTCTTCCGACTTTGATGCAATGAACTATATGGTATCGTGGTACAGCTGGTTTAACTCATAATTATACCGCTTGTGCCAGCGGCCATTATCATTGACGGATACGAAAATAGTACGTAACACTTTTCTTTCGAGGACTCGGAACTTGAGCTCGTCACTTTAGGTTGAACATCACATTTCATCATGTATTTGGTTTTACCCTCGTTCGCCTAACGCGGTACAATTCCGCGAACATCCTCTTCACAGCCAACATTGAAGAGCAGTGTTCCAAATGGATCTGCTTGGCGTAGCCCCTTCGTAGTTTCAAATGATTCCACGAGAGCTTAACTCTTACTTAACGTACAAATGTTGGTGCGTGATTTTTTTGTTAAGCGAATTTCTCAAGTAGAAGAGTGAATTTATGTCACCACCGATTTGTATGGAAAATATTTCAAGTTCAAAAAAAAAGTGATTTTTTGTCACGAAATTATTTCGTGAGAAGAATGAACTGCAGAGGTGTGATGTTTGTCACTAAATGCCTTTACAACAACAATAACATGAAATACTCGAATTGTGTTTAGTTGTAAAACCTTTTTATTGGTTATTGTGATTTGGTGACAAAAATACACTCCTCGGCAGTGAATTCTACAATTTTTTTTATATATATAAAG
>JANSTU010000829.1:0-19291 GCA_027564075.1 Bolitophila hybrida
TTTGAAGATCGCATATTTTATTAATTGGGATAATTGGGATTGGGATATTTTATTTACACTATATGCGTTACCGTATCTATTTACAATATGTTTTCCTTTGCTTTTTAAAATATATAAATAAATTCTTCTATCTGTAGAATGTATTATTTATTATATTATTATTTATATTGTAAGACATATTTTTTTAAATTTTTTTAAACAAACATTTCCGGCGTATAGAGACTTTTAAAAAAATTCAATCTTTTAAAATTTTCAAAACAATTTTTTGAACATTGTCCGTCAGTTCAGAATATTTGTGCCATGGAAAAGAACGAAAATTAGGGACAATTATTAAGAATTAAGAATTAAGAATTATTATTAATTGAAGGTACTAAAATGTGTTTAATATTTTAAATAATAGTTATTATAATAGAATCAGAAGCAGAAGAAGAAAGTGTTTTTGATCAAGTTTGCAACACTTTCTTCTTCTGCTTGACTTCTCAAAAGCTTTTGATAAAGTCGCACATTCTATTTTGTGCAATAAATTATCCACTTTGTTCAACATTGATTCAAATTATTTACAACAACAACAACAAAACTCTGTATAAATATTCTATATTTCTTTAGTTATAAGAATACATAAATAAATAAATAATAATAATAATGAAACGACCAAAAACCTCGGTTTACTTATTGAGGATAAACTTAAAACATTGCCTCTAAGGTATTTGTGAGTCTACTCAGATTGTGTCTGCAGAGTAATTTTGTAACTGAAACAAGACTTAAACTGGTCAAATTACTATTTCTTCCACACTATATCTTCTTTATTCTATTGTGTGCATTTTATAAATATCGTGCCTGTATCTTTATCGTGATTATATAATTAATCTTCAAACACCTAAGTAACTAAATTTAAAATAAAATCCAGTTTCCACTATCAATCTCAATCACATTCCTTCAATGAATGTATGGTCCCAAATGTTGAAATCCGATTCCTTCAAATATAAAGTGTATAAATACTATTAATTTTTTTAAAAGAGCCTGTCTACGCATTTTTTGCTAATTTATTCATCTAAAAGGAGGACATTTTTATCCTCTTTATTGATCCCTGGAGTATCTCTGCCACTGTGTATGATAACAAATATTTCTCTAAAGTTTATATTATTATATTAGTTTTAATTGTTTCCTTAACTAATGATTAATGTTTACTCTCAATTTAAACATAAACCTATGAAATTTGTCAAATTTTGTATATGTAAAAAAAAAATTAGAACTTTTTTTAGAACAATCAAATTATTAGCGGGAAATAAAACGCAAATAATGGCGGTATTTATTTTTGTCACTGTGACAAGAATTGACTAACGATGACTGAATTCCGTCATCAAATTATTTGGTGAGAAGAATTCTTGTCGAAACAATCTCAATAACCAATGAAAAGGATTTTGAAATAAACACAATTCGAGTATTTCATGTTATTATTGTTGTGAAAGCATTTGGTGACAAAAGTGCACAACTCGGCAGTGCAGTGCGTAACTCACTTCCGGGAGGTGCTGCTAATACTGCTCCACCCCAGCCGCAAATTTGACTTTTAACCAAATCATCGACATTTAACATTGTAAACGGTGGCCAAGCACGGATTAGCGGCCAGGAAGGTTTTGCTGAGTGTATTGTGCGATTGGAATGGATAAGATCTACTATGAGCCAAATAATTAATTCTTATTACCACCTTATAGTTCGGACATCGAAACAAGTGATTACAATCGGTTTTGTCTAATACCAAACATTATATAATCTAATATTGTAAAAGATGAAAAGCACGCACAGAAGAAATAATCACAAATTCCGAAATTCCGAGTTTGTAAAGATATCCAATCACAAATAGGTACATTTCATATCTGTAACTGGGATCGAACTCACGGCTTCTTTGAAATTGCTTAACAATCTATAGATTACCACGCACAGTAACCACAATTATGAAATATCTAAAAAGTTTCTATTAAATTTACACATGGCGCGGATTGAAGCCGGCATTATTTTGTCAATTAATTAAAACGTTGATACATATATAATTTTGCAATAAAAATACATATAAATATGAAGTTCAAAAAACTAATTCTAGTGTGTGCAATTGTACAATTGATCAATGTACATTAAATAATTTGTTTATATACGATATGGAAATGAAATTAAATGGTGCCTTATACCAAAAAATATTACCACATATCAACTACCATATAAAGTGTTGATCGGTATTTACAATTATATTCATTTGTCTATCACTTATTATCGATAAAGATCAATCTGCACGACCGCCAGATGTTAAACATTATATTGTTTTTAAACCGAATTTGTCTGCAAAATCTACTACTAAATAATGACCGACGATTATCTTTTCGCATATATATATGTATGTAAAAAAATGCCGTCATTCATAATCCCACACATTTGCGAAAATAACAACATATATCAACATATATATAATTAATCAAAGCCTCGCGCATATTTATAATAACAGATCTATGTAATTATACTTATTTCCTATTATGTACTCAACATATATTATATGATTGTATGTTGCGCATATTCATTATAATTCACCAACACTTAGGCACGATTGCTTCTGGTCGTCCTGCGTGATCTTTGCGATCGACCCACAATAAATCATAATATGAAAGCAAGCATCAGATGCATCAGATATGATTCCAAAATGCGATCAATTATAGAATTAAATTAAATAAAAGACAAAGCACGCGTAATACTATAAGTCTTATATTGATCACCTTGTGCCGTGCTAGTGTTTGTTGTGATCACGTAGGCTAGCATCATATCTATTATTCTATATTTCTCTTATAATATAAATGGCCTAACGCATTTATTATAACTCAGGCATACTTCATAAGACGGTGGCTGCGCGTGTGCAACACTGCGGTAGAAAAAGAAGAAAACGCTCATGCGAGCGCTCGATCTCTTCGATGATCTTGAATGTTTGTATATATGTGTGTGTGTGTGTGTGCGAGTGTGTGGCGATCACATAAACTTTATACTTATTTTATTTACATTTTAAATGATTTTTTGTTTTGTTAAACAAATGCGTTCTTGTTTGCGGCGATCGCGTGAGTGTGAGTATATGCCTGTGTGTCAGTGCGATGCGGTGTCTTTATAGGTATATGAGTGTGTAAGTGTATATGCATGTAGATTGTGTATTATGGTCATGTTTGCGATCACGTTCCGTTCCTCATTCATTTTCAGAAACTGGAGAATTCAGTTGAATTTGAAAGCTCGCAGGGTTAATACCGCAGTGCCCCAGACACCAAAAAAATACGATATTTTACAACGATATGTCGTAATTATATTAAATATAACCGTTACTTAAATGAATTAAAAAATAAAACAGCATGTTTTTACGACTATAAATTCGAGATTTACTTTGGATTAAGTTATTTGGATCGTGAAATTCATATTGTCTTATGGTCTTTCGGAAGTTCCGGTTGATTTACCTGTGAAAGTTTTTTGATCGCAACGATCACGGGAGTTTTTCATTTTTCGCTAAATTTATGTTATATACTTTGCTGAATATATACAAGACACGAGAGTGCGTGCGTGGGTGCATTTTTAATTGTGTATGCGATCGTGAGGTGAATTTTCTGCGGACACAGTGCATATTGATCAGTGATCATACGATCAGTCTGTGATCTGTGCTGGAGACGCACGAGTGCATTGAAAGTGAACAAGTGATGAGCGACATTAAGTGAAAAACATAAGAAAGGGATATAATACTTTGCAGATACCTAAGGTGTGTAATGTGTGTATGTATAGAAATTCGTATGTATTATTTTTCTGTACGTGTGAGGCGTACCAAGGAGGTCATGGTCGTTGAGTGCGCTTTGCCGGATCTTCGCATATAGGATTTCGTTGTTGTGCCGCCTTTCGTTCTTGGTTAAAAATGCAGCAAATTTTGCATATTTTATGAGATGCTTCTTGTACGATATTGTAGAAAACAGTATATACATAAAAAATCTACATACACTAAATACAAATGCATACATATATAAATTTATCAAATAAAAAGAAAGCACTCGTTTTGTTTTTATTTATTTTTTCTTAATGGCTTATTTTAAATGATATTGTTTCTATATCTGAAAATAAGTTATTATTGCTTTTCTAATAATTTAAATGACCTGTTTAATTGAATGAATGTGCATAATATAATTAGGAAAATGTTTACTGCGGAACTACATGCTTCTACTAAAACCCGATCATATACCATATGAAACTTCTGTATAAAGTAAGAGTAAAAGAAGCTTTTCATATGAGGTCAATACAAATTGTGAGCCTTTCTTTTATTTGGCAAAACATATAGGTTCTCACGCAAATTTGAAATTACAATTTATTTCATTATTTTGAATAATTACAGATTATCTACAAATTCCTTTTTTAAATCTTATTTGTTGAATATAGCTGTTTTTTGTTGTATTTTTATCTAAATATGATATCAATAAGTAAACCGGTCGACGATTTTGATAAGAAAGCTTGTGAAAATGCGTATGAGTTGCGATCATTTCGTGTGTGTTGCATTTCCGAAAAGAATGTTATTTTTATAACGTTAAATTTTTATTTTTTAACTTTAAGTTTAAGTTAAGTTTAACTGTATTGATTTGTTTATAATAGTAAGCCCTGCTAAATTTAGTATTTTCAATTTTTTTTTATTCAATAAAATATAAAAAAAAACTATTTCATCGAGTTTGTACCAATATAGTAGATAGATAATTAGTTATATCTACCATGCATGTGCATGCAGTTCGCCATCATTAATTCTAAAAAGTCTAAATCTTCCTCTTGATACATTTGTTATTTTTTTCTTCTCTATGACAAATTACTTTTATGTATGACATTATTCTCTATTCTGTTTATTTCGGTTGCGAGAACTTTGAAATAAAATAAAACACCTACAAATCATTTAGTGGGCCATAGCTTTGGCTTTATTGTAAATACATTTGTATGCTATTAATGCTTAAAAATCAATTCGGGGATGTGGTATCCACGGCTGTCTTGGTTCATTAAAGGATGATAATATAAGTGATTATTCTTTAATTATAGAAAATATTCAAATGATCATACTCTATATTAATTCACTTATTCTATATATATTATTATTTATTATAATAGAAATATTACCTGTTAATTTACACATTGGCGCCGAATCAAAACGGTTATTTTTTGATACTACGGCTGGCAGGTCGGCAAAGATAATTTCGAAAGAATGTCTTAAATATACAGTGTGATTCAATCACGATTGGCCGAATTTCACCAGCGCATTTGGCTCATTTCATTCAACCAGTGGTTTTTGTTTTACGCTTGTTGGAGACCTTTGGGAGACCTTTCCGAATCAATCATATTTTGTTTAAAGTGAAATCGACGAAATACAGACCTTTTACAAAAAATGCCCCAAACGAAGCCCAGAGGTATTACCGTTCTAAAGTTATGACCATTTGACTCAAATGCAAATAATTTAATTTTTTGGATTTTTTTTTTTTGGCTTTATAACAGCACACATTCATTTATTTTTGTAAATTAGCACGTTTAAGATTTTATTTTATAGACATTTTTGGCCGAAGAATTAAATGTGGTTCCCGTTTTCTACTAAAAACAAATTGCGAACCTCATCGGACATGTTAAATTCGGCCATCTTTTTACGAACTATCACCGCAGCCTCCTTAATGTGTGCAACAACTGCTCAATCAAACGTTGAGCGAAATTGGTATCAAGACAATCCCGCACAATTAGCCCGCTGGAGCACCATCTCTTTTTGTAGAAAACATGATTTTGTACCGCAAGAGGTACTCCTCAAGGATTTCTGAAAAATCCGATAACTGGTTCAGAAGCAATTAAACCAAACTACTACTACTAAACCAAGGAATACGCTGGTGAAATTCGGACGGTCGTGACTGAATCACCCTGTATACAGAACGGGTATTATTGCATAAATTTTTAAATTATATTATATTAAATATAACCGAAAAATCTAATATAATCTAATATATACATATTATACAAATCTGATACACACCGGTGTTTATTATTAGTTTTTATAATTATTAATTAATTAAAATAATATTAAAAAATCGAAAATGCGTATTTAATATATAATCGTGTTATTACAATTTAAAAAAGGCCGTTAAGGCCGTATTTAAACAATTTTTTTGGGATTTTTTTCTACGGGAGATTAGTAGATAGAACTTTAAATTTTTTATCATATATTTAGTGTCTATTCATCTACATTTACAAATTCTTTGAAGTGAACAAAATTAAAACTTTAGAAGTTACAGCGTGACAAAGTACCGTATGTAACAAATCTCCGCTGGCTATCACGATTCCGGCAAACTGAGTGATATGAAATCAAAAAATCAAAATGGATTTTAATCAGTGTGGCTGTGGCTATGGTCTGAACTAAAATTTTGAAAAACATTGAAAAGAAAGAGTTTTTACACTTTTAATTTTTGTTTCTAAAAAACACGTTTTTTTGATAGGCAGATGAAAAAAAGCTGTTTCGAGAAAAACGCGTTTGAAGGTTAAAGTATGAATCACGCCATGAAATCGTGACTTACCACTAATCTGCGATTCCTGGACCATACAAGTCACCTTCCTGCTCCTCGTACAAATCGTGCAATGCTGCCTGATTCTTTCTTTCCATCCTGGTCTGACGAACGGCATCCCGCCGTTTGGTGTAATTGTTTGCTTCGAGGCCAATTTGACAGCCCATCACGTTCATGATTTTAATTACTGCTTCAAATTCTTCATTGAAGTATACTGTGGCCCAGAATGTTTTGTCCCAAAGGTCAAAATCAAAGAATTCAAAGATTCGTTTTTATTTTGCGTTTCGGACCCGAAGCATCGGTGTAAAAGTTGATCTTTTGTTAATTCTTCGTATATGGGTCTTATGACTTCTAGAACTTATGGTGTTTGGGGTGGCTTATCCTGGCGAAATTTGTTCAATTTGTTCATTAGCTGCGCCTGCTGCCATTTGCAACAACTGTCTTCGCCTTTTGATGCTATGGATTTTCGTCGCTCGAAGATTTATGAAAGAAAATGGTCCAAATTTCTGAATGTCGACGAATAGCCAGTCCGAAATAGATTGTCAGCTCCTTGATTTCTTTATCAGTCAATTTCCCAGCGCCTTTTCCTCCGATGCCTTTGTTGTTTTTCTTCGCATTCCAGAATCGTGTCCCCGCCCTTTTTTCTACGTGTAATACGCACTCTTTCTTTTCAACCAATAGATCTTCATATGGCTCAGCATTCAAAATTGTCTTGAAAGTTTTGCAATCGCCGTACGAAGTATGTCACATATTTTGCATCGTGCTTCTCGTCTGATCGCTGAAACATTTCTACGATCGCATCAATTTCCATGATCCTTAAACCACGTTTCGTAAGCACATTATCGATAACTTTTTTGTTTTTCCATTGAGATCAAGCTGAACAAAGACTACTCTTCACCAATGCATCCAACACTTTTCCGGTGAACTTCCCGATCAACATCGAATATCGAAAAATCCTTTTAAGCACATTTTCTAAATAAGTTATAGATACGATTTATGATCAAAATTAAATGGTCTAAAACGCTTTTTTTAGTCTATTTCTGAAAAGGTTATTGATTCGGAATACCGCATATCGATTAACACATACACATGCACCCTGTATAGAACAATAAGTGTATGATCGTGAATACGGTGGTTTTGGCGAATATTTTGCGAAATCCACAAATGTGTCATTATCTAGTAATGTAATGTGTTATATAGTATTGTCCAGTGTCCATGTTCACTATCACAAGATGAAGTAAAACGGCAATTTGAAATAAACATCGGTTAAGATTAAGCAAATTGAAAATAATTTTACTTCACTAAGCAGACACTTGGTTTTCAAACAGCTGCTATTACTCAACTTGAGCTTTTGAATATCCTGTGGAATTGTGTATATGACTGTAATTTAACAGTGATATTAACAATTTTTAACTAGATGATTATAAAATTTAAATTAAAAAGTGATTCCTTTGGTGATATTTTGCATGATAATTATTATTTAATATTTTATTAATATTGTTTGTTTGTTTTTTTTTAATAGTACTGATCATCTATTTCACTTGTTGTTATTCATCCATCGGAATGAAATAGCAGCTAGCTAGACGAGTTTCGAACGACAACGTTTCTGCCAATATATCGGCGAAGGCTTTGTCCCATAAATTGCAACACGTAGCTTTAGTTCTTTTTCTGATGTCAATTAAAACACGTAATGATGATCATAAATTGTGAACGCATATTCGATGTCTGTGTAGCGATTTACCATGTCAACTCTTTTTTAAAAAAATGCTACTCTGGTATTGCACTCATTGTATAGATTTTTAACCGCAGTTTCTACAGTCACAAACGGGGTTAAGTTGTATTGGATGTGTGATATCACCTGATAGATTTTCAACTTCCACAAATCAACCGAAGTAAAGCAATTTTTTAAACTCCGCAAGTTGAAACCAACTGTGAGGAAAATTACCCTTAGTGCATCATTAAAAAAATGTTCTTCCGGTTTAAAACCATTCCTATTAAAATTACTCATGAATCATAATATTACCTTCCGGTAAAACTATATTGTTACTTTTACCTACAGTTATATATATACTAATATATATATTATTATTTTTTCACATTTTTTCATTATGATCAATATATCGGATTTGTTTTTTTTTATAAATATGTATTATCTATTAAATAGTGGCAACAAGCCGAAGACTTTGGCCGCAAAAAGGAGATCCGAGCGCATATGTACAAATTGCGAGAAGAGCGATTACGCGACTTCTACACCGGTGACATGGACGCAGGTATCGGTCTCTCCAAGACGCCCCTGACAAAAAGTCATGGGGATTCGCTAGCTGACCAGAGTTTCCAGAGCTTCAAGACGAAAGAAATTCGTGATTCGGAAAGTCCAACAAGGTATAGAATTATATTTCTGGTGTAACTTTAATCACATATTAATTATGAACTTTTAAAAGGGGATACAAATACGGTGTCATGACTCCGGACACAAGCGGTTGGAACATTGTTACATCATCTGATATATCGCCAGATGGTAAAACGCAAACGTCTAGCAGCCTTGCCACAACAGCGGCTATCCAAGAAATTCCCGGAGGTAAATCTTCGTTTTCTGGCAAAAATGAGCAACTCAACACCCATACACACGATGGAGACGACCAGAACTACACCACCAGTTCTGGACATACGTCTAATACAGTGCTTAAAGAGAATGTGATTGTGGGTGACGAGAAAAACGGTACCTTTGAGTCCCGATCAAATACTACAAGTTCATCCACAAATAAAGTGACATCGCATCATACCACGTCTAATCTGAACGAACACGGTCTGGCCGTTCACGAATTCGATCAGATGCTTCGTGCAGCTGAAGCTGCTGCCAAACGCAGTAATGTGCCACCACCACAATCGAACGAAACTTACGAACGACATCCCTACGATGAATCCAACCAGGAGCACTTCAGCAGCAATACTTCTACTAATCGTTCGAAAGTAAACACTGAACAGCGATCAACATCTACGATTCGCACTCTCAATCAACAAGAAGCTGAGCTAATGGCTGCAATGCCTGGTCATCTTGTCTCGCGCTCCGTTACCTACCCGGACGCTAATACAAAAGTTATCACTGAGACCAAGACGTTGGACGATGGCAGTACAGTAACGACGACCAAGTACGAAACAAAAGCTGCATCCACGAAGAGCTGGACGACGGCTTCGAACAAGGAGTCCTCGAGTACTTCGCGTCGCGTCACTGAGGATCGAGCTGAACGCAACCGAGTGGAGTACATCATAGGTGATGATAGACCAAATGTGGTTACCGAGAAGTACATCACGAACAAAACCGATGGAAATGAACAAGATCGCAGTCGGAGAGAAATTGAAGATGAATCAACTCATGATAATTATGTAAAGCGCATTTCCAAAACAGACGTTCGAGATAATGTGAATGAAACTAAACGCACTACTCGGGATCAAAGCAGTAATGTGAAGCGTCATGAGGAGCTACAAAAAGAAGACAGCTTTGATACGACAACTTCAACCCAATTTGATTCTAAAAAAACCACATTTGTAAATGACCAGGATTTGGATCAGCAGATATTTGATGATTTCAAACACAAAACAGTTAAAAAGGATCTTAATCGATCAACACCAAATGATCGTACAGAACGGTCTAGGCCAGACAATTCACAGCCTACTATAGCAGAACCGAGATCTGCCCAACCGGAACGAAAAAACACAATCCAAAGGGATGATAAGGAGACTTTTGTGAGCACAAAGACCATTGAAACGTCCGATCAGCGAACGACTTCAGATTATTCAAACAAGCGTATTAGCGTCGACCACAATCCAACGCATGACGCATTTGCACGTTCGTTGAGAAGTTCTTCACCCGTCGAAAGTTCACGTTCCATTCGATCGAGCACCAGTTCGGTCCGACACCAGACAACTGAGGATCGTGCTCGTCGTAGTCCATCAAGAGAAACAAACCAATCGGAGTCTAGTCGAATCAGTTCTCGAACAGTAACTCAGAAAGATAATAGCACTTCCCCAACACGAAAAGCTAGTCAGCCAGTTCGGGATACCAGTCCACGAAAAGGTCTCTCAAGCACGATTTCAAGCGAAACGATTGACATAAAGTCCTCGAGGTACGAAAGTACAACATCATCGCGAAAAACTAGTCAAACAGATCAAACCAAGAGACCACAATCGTCGGAGCGTAAAGAATCCAATCAAAGCACTCCTTCCAAGTCACCGGATCGTTATCGCAGCACTACAAAAAAGCCAGTTCGTGAGACATCTCCTCAGAAACCTTCAGTTTCAAAAGAAGACGATCATTTAACTAAAAAACCATTCGTACCCAGAGAAGAACCTGGCTCTCCTGAAAGCATTAATTTTAAAAATTCTTCGGCTGAATATGTAACAACTCATAGGACATCAGAAAAGGATACTACATACCGTAAGACGTCAGCACCAAGTTACACTCGTCCAACCGAGTCCTACATTCGTCATGTTGCTCCTGAAGATGCTGATAATGAAATAGATAGTCCTTCTCGTAAGCAATACAGTCAAAAAGAGGAGCCTGGTTACGTTCGTCCAACAGAGTCCTATAATCGCCATTTTAAGCCAGATAATGCTTCTACAGAATTGGTTGAAGAAATTGATAGTTCTTATCAAAAACCTACAGCTCCACTTGAAGAACCCGGCTACATTCGACCAACAGAGTCTTACAAACGACATGTTGCACCGGACAACGAAGAAGGTGAATTTCAAGACTCCCTTCATCCAAATCCCTCCGATCTAAGAAAACAACCTGGAAAAAAGCAGCCCAAAGAGTCATATAATCAGCAAGTTACTTATGATCATTCACATATGGTTGAAGAATTTCATAGTCATTCTCGAAAACCTTCTGCTCCACATGAGGAACCCGGATACATTCGGCCAACCGAATCCTACAATCGACATGTTGCTCCCAATAATGAACCATCAAAAGACTTTGAAGATTTAGATAAAGCATCTCGAAAGCCATTTTCACCGCGAGAGGAACCAGGATACATTCGGCCTACAGAGTCGTATAAGCGGCATGTTGCTCCGGATAATGACGATGTTCAATATTATGACTCACCTTCCAGGAAGCCATCTGCTCCAACAGAGCAAGAACCTGGGTACATTCGTCCGACAGAGTCCTACAGTCGTCATATATCACCAGAAAATGCACCTTCAGATCAGTTTGAAGAAATAGATAGTGCCCCCAGTAAAACAGCTCAAAAACAGGAACCTGGATACATTAGGCCAACAGAGTCATACAATCGTCATGTCGCCCCAGATAATAAAGAATATGAGTATAACGCACCATCACGCAAAGCATCCGTTCCACGAGAGGAACCCGGTTACATTCGTCCCACGGAGTCATATAATCGGCATGTAGCACCAGATAACACTCCATTTGAACATGATGCAAAGAAACCAAAGCAAAGCGTTCCAGACGACGAAACTGACGAAACATTCTCAAATCGTCCAGCCAATTACCGTCGACCAACAACAAATTCCTCAAAGATATCTCAGCTACGCAAACAACAGGCTGAGTACGAAGATTCTGAGATAGAAACTCCTCGTTCTGGTTCGCCTACTAGTTCGGTCAGTGATATTGAGTACATTAGTATGAAAAACATACAGACCACCGATTTGGACAGTGAAGACACGGAAACCCGATTGTCTCTAATTGTTAATGCAACCGAACGTAGTAATACTTCATCGTTTAATGATAACAGTAAATTTATTGAGCTTGAAAAGAAAAGCGGAGAGGACATGCACGACGGTGCAATGCAATCAACGCCTCGGGAAGAACTTCCATCAACAAGCACAGAATCTGACACGGATACTGTGGTCGAACAGGAAACAAATAAGGAGATTGACCCAAAACCGCAGCCATTCTATCTGAAGGAACGTAAATTATCTAATGATGAAAGTTTTGAAGAAATTATCATCGAAAACCCATCAAAAACCAAGGAGCGTCCACCACTAACGCGCAGCGAGACTTATGAGGAACGTTGTATGTCTATGTTGGGTATGAATGCCATGGACCAAGTCAAGAAAGAAGAAGAACAGAAAAAAAATCTTTCAACCAGACGAAAGTCAACAAAAATAACAAACGTAAGTGTGGATACCGTTGATATTATTCAATCCGAAATTAATGCGATATATTCTCAGGATGAGGAAATTCCAAAATCTAAACAAAATGTAAGTCCCGTGCAAAGACCAAGCTCTCCTTCCAAGGAGCCCACAAAAGCCACATCCCCTGTTCGCCAGAGAAAACATCAAGAAAAACCAGTAGAAATAACCGATAAGCCAAAGCGAGTAGCAAGTCCTTCAAAGTCAAATCCATCAGTCAAAGACCGTTCTCCAGTTCGACCAACAGAACCAAGAACAACCTACTCTACAAGTCCAGTACGTCGTGCAACTTCACCAGTCGGTGAAAAACTAACAGAAGCAGCAGACAAGCCACAAGTTGTAAGTACGACGAACTCAAGCCTAAAATTTAAAGACCATTCTCCAGTTCGCTCCACCGAATTTCGATCAACTTATTCCACTAGTCCAGTGCGTCGTGAAACTTCACCATTGGAAGTAACCGAGAAGCCAAAAAGAGAAGCAAGTCCCTCAAAATCAAATCCATCAGTAAAAGAGCGTTCTCCAGTTCGCTCAACCGAACCACGAGAGACTTACACCACTAGTCCAATACGTCGTGGAACTTCACCAGTAGCTGATAAACCCGTGGAAATAACCGAGAAGCCAAAAAGAGTAGCAAGTCCGTCAAAATCAAATCCATCATACAAAGACCGTTCTCCAATTCGACCAAAAACACCACTCGATGAAAAAACACAAACTAAACGCGAGGAGAGTCACGTTTTTGAAGTAACGATCAATCGTAAAGTTGCCGAGTCTACGGATCGTGGAACAATTCGTCGTCGTTCAACCAAGGAAATTGTTTTAGAAGAAGCACAGCCAGTTTCTCCAAAAATAGTTATTGAAATTGATTCACAAAATACATCAAAACTCACCCGACCTACATCGAGTCCAGTGCGAAAGCAGTCCTTAAAACAAGACACTTCCAAACCAAAATCTGTCAATGTTTCTTCTCCAACCAAACGAAAGACATCCACAACTACGGATACTGTTTCATCAGCAACTCCAATCAAAGATGTTGGCAAGAAACCTCAACAACAGAAGCAATCTCCTAACGTAACTTCTCCAGCGAAATCTATTCCTCAAAACAACCGAAAAATATCAGATGCCAAAAAATCCACTGAAAAAGTCTCTCCAAAGTCCAAGACAAGTTTAAGTGAAACCAATAAATCTATTAAAACCCACGAAATGCAACAGAAACGATTAGCTACAGCGGAATACCGAAAAGAGGTTGTTCGTCGTCGCTCTGTAACAAAAGTGGAGAAAGATTATGATCGCTCTTCATCTGATGAGAACTCTGACGTAGAATCAGAAAATGACGCGCCTTCTGTTATTGAAACACCAAAACTAACACCAGTTAAACAAGCAAATGCTCCAACCGGTCGGAAACTACCAATAACCGAACGTAAGGATTCGGCACCGGTTTACCGTAGTACTAAAATTGAAAAAGATCACAAAATGACCCGATCTACCAGTGACGCTGTGCTAAAATCAACTTCAACACCAATCTCGACAAACCGAAGATCTCGTCCTGAAGTACAGTCTCCCACCAAAGTCTCAGATAAACGATCCAACAAATGTGTTACCACTAAAACTATAAATCTGACTACAACTTCTGGCACAACTATCAACAGTGAGGATATGGAAAATGTCATCATTGACATTCAGCTGGCAAAATCATCACGAGAACCTACACCAAACCGCATCATTCCTACACCGGTGTCGCCCGATGAAGATACCGGCAAACCACGATACCCGGACACAGTGCTCGAGCCTGACGATGAGCCAAAGCGCAAACCTTATATAAAAAATATTCCTATTTTTGAAGAGAATTCAAAAGAGTTTGTCAGTTGCCATATAACCGAGGTTGATGATGATTTACAAGTATACGAAGAGACCAATTCGACAACGAAGAAAAGCAAAGTTCCTTTAGATGATTGTATGCTGAGCGTTCAAGACAAGGTATCTAAGTTTATCTCCACTGCTGAGGCTATTCAGAAGCCACGCGCAACAAGTAAGAAGCGTCAAAGTGTCACAGACGCATCAAATACTTTTATTGTAAACGAGAAAGTGGCTCAATTCTTAAATACAGCTGAGGAGATGAGTCGAACTAAACCATCTTCACCATTCCAACGAGAGGCTCAACAACATCCGCTTATCGTTGAGTCCGCTGACGAAACTGACGAATGTCTTTTAAGTGTAAACGAGAAGGTTAGCAAGTTCATTACCACGGCAGAGAACATTATAAATCCTCGAAAGTCAACTGAGCCGGCAACGCATCACCACACCACACCACGTCACGAATTGGACGAAGACGATGAGCTGGCCACCGATGAGTGTTTACTCAGCGTCTCAGCTAAGGTAAACCGTTTCATAGCGTCCGCTGAAAAGCTAGCGGTTGCAGCCCCACAGAAATCACCAGAGCTTGTGGCAAAAATTGAACGTCAGGTTTCCCGAAGATTAAATACTGATGATAATAATGAAGAAGAAGTTCCACAGGACCATACTCAAGAGCGTAAGGTGGCAAACGGTTACAAGACATCTATTAATAATGTCGTGGAAAACGTAGAAGATTATGATGAATACAAGCCAACAGATCGATATGAGCAAAGCCCAAAGATCAGCTCCACGTCAACTCTCCGTAAAACAACTGAGAAAAGAGTTTCAAAGGATCACGATGAATTTAATGTAAAACCTGTTGATCGTCCAACATCTGTGCCAAAGCGAAACGTAACAGAGCGATATGTTCCGACAACAAAACCAGTACCCGTCTCCTCACCGTCGCTCACTTCTTCGCTTCGCAGCACAAATTCCATAAAACGAGCAAAGGCTGTATTTGAGAAGGCAGAAAATACTACTAAGCCACGAGACATTCTGTCAAGACCATCTGTGTGGGAAGATCGTCGAGCTAAAGAAGCTAAGAAAGATGTTAGGCTAACGGATATTGGTGTGTATAAACACGATGTGGAGCCAAGTATTCCTGTCACTACCACTGCGTCAAATACAGTCGATCGAACACCTGTGTACATGCGGGACAGGGTCTCTCAAAACAAGGATCTGTTCGAAAGACGATCTTCACGTACCAGTATTGAAGACACCAAAAAAGAAGAAGTTCCAAGCAATTTAAAAACTTCAATGAAACGGACAATAACTAATGCTATATCTGACGAACGATATGAGGATAATTCGAAGGAAGATCAGACATTCACTATTCGACGAACTCTGTTTCCAAATTCCAACGTTGACGATGAGCCTGTGGACTCTCCCACATCCGATAAACCACAGCCATCCTATATGAGTCACACACGTGCCTCTCTAGAGCACATCCGTCGCGATTCCATTGAATTTAATAAATCCAACATTCGACGTGCTAATCAAGAACCCACCACCGAAGATGATCCGTTCGAGCAAAATCCAAAAAGCTCCATTAAATTCGGCGTAGAACTCAAGAGAACCAATTC
This sequence comes from Bolitophila hybrida, assembly GCA_027564075.1. Taxonomy (NCBI): domain Eukaryota; kingdom Metazoa; phylum Arthropoda; class Insecta; order Diptera; family Mycetophilidae; genus Bolitophila; species Bolitophila hybrida. Next base: position 16,193 of record JANSTU010000829.1, read on the forward strand.
GCAGCAATCAGGTACAGCACGACGCAAGAGTAGTTGTAGCGAAATTCCACACATTGAAGAAATCGTAGAGTTGGATCTTCTCGAGCGAATGTTGGAGACCGTAGTGGGATACGAGCAGCGACGCAGGATTCGATCACAGATTCGAATTGTCAAGAAGCAACAGCAAGACATTACATCGAATTCGAAACCAGTAACAAAAATAAATAGCAATTTACAACCATCACGAAAGAGTAATGCTGACTCATCTCCTGTTCGACATCGTCCTTCGGAGACTAGCCCACAACGAAAACCTGTCGTAAATGTCGACGAAAGCGAGTACACATCACAATATTCAACTACACCACGAAAAACAAGCCCTCTTCGTAAACCTGCCGTGAATGTTCAGGAAAACAAATACTCTTCTCAATATTCAAGTCGAGTAGTGTCCAACCAAATAGATTCCACAGACCTAGAATCTGTTCATTCTACACGTCAATCACGCAGTCCTAGTCCAAAACGTGTAGCTAAACCTACTGAAATAAGTTCAAAGAAACCTATAGAATCCTTGCATCAAAATGGACATGTACGAAATGGTCAGGAAAATGAAAAGCCTATCTGGGCTACACGAAATATTCTAAAGAAAGCGTCTGAGACGACAACTACAATACGTTCGACTAGTGTGGCTAGAAAAACCAGTACGCCAAAAGTGCAGAAACAAAAGACAATCGAGAAAAGCAGCGAGGATTGTGTCACGTCCAGTTACGGAATCGGACCAACTGACGACGATGGAAAACCACTCTTCGGTATCAGAGCTTTGAAAAAGAAGTCACAACCTATTCACACAACGAAAGGTAACCTTGAGACCTAGATAAAACCATCAGATATTCTAAATAATTTTACTGTAGTTTCAGGAACAATAGTTAACGAATCTCTTTACTCCGAAAACGGATCGGCTCCTCGTGGTAATCGCACAACGACACATTACTCGAGTGATGCCAACGACTTGACACAGTTTATAGATGAAGACAATCAAGATCAGACTCCACAAGAAATTCGTGATCGACTCATGGAACGGGAGACTTCGAGACGCGGTATTTCAAGTATTACAAAGAGCAGACGTATTGGAGAAGACTACGAGGTAAGTTAGATGGTATTTGCGTAAAATATAATTGTTAAGTTATACTTTTTATTGTAAGCCTTCGGAAAGGGCCATCTTGGATACACCGTCTCGCCAGAATCTCCAGGCCAAGGTAGTACGCCGTGGCTCCGTGAAAGAACTTAGTGAGAAGTTCATTCAAAAAGAGTCGTCTTCTGAAAAAACCTCTTCGACATCATCGTACCCCAAGGCAGGCCTGATATTAAGATCACAAGTTAGTAGGGAATCTACACCAGGTATGTTGTTAAAATATATATTATATATATATATATATATAAATAAATTATTCGAACTATAGGTGCCTCTAGTCTGCGATCGGGTTCCGAAGACTTTGATGAATGTGACGTAGAGGTACGTGAGTCCTCGTCACGTCTCCAGCAATCTTCTATAGACGCCGACGAAGAGTCATCCTTTCAATCTTCGTCTAGCACTACTCGCCAACAGACACGATCCTTCCTAAACAGCAGTACGAAGGTATCTGGTGTCCAGGATGTTTTAGATAGAATGCGAAACGCAGACAATGGTAAGTCTATTATAGACTCTTTATAGAAGGGAAATATTTGATGTTTTGCTTTACATAGTTCACGAGGCTGGCGACACCGAAGAGGATCGCGAAGCCAGAGCCTTACTGAACAAATTCCTGGGCGCTTCCGTACTGATGACCGGCATGGATTCCATGGTGGCTCGTGACACAAAAACAATTGTAGGATCACCTCGCAGCTCCAGTCAACAACAGCAGAAACAGGTAACAGACCTTTCCTAATTTAATTTTCGTAGATTCTTATTAAACGTACGACCTTGAACACACTAATCTCGTATTCATTAAAATTCGAATGCTCTTTGTGTTTGTATAATATAAACATTGTATTCTCATAACTGTGTCAATGTCTTCTCTAAGCTTTGTCGCCGACTTATATTATGTTCTTCGAAACAAATAGCAGTTTCAAAAGACTTGTATTTTCAGTTTCATATTTTTGTTTTTATCTATACAATTTAGAAGCTATTTTTATTCTTATGTCGTGCCGCCGAACCTTTTCTAAATGAAGTATATAGAACGCGTGAGAATATATATATATGAGTCACTCTGCATGTGTATTCGTTACCATGTGGTTTTCTCGAAAATAGCGGTGAGGCATATTGCGTTTTTTTTGGCTAGGTATTTTTGCCAAAACGTGCGACGTGTCAATTGATTGATGTGCAAATTTTAATTGTTTTCTTTTGACAAATCCTTTGACTCTGACATTGAAAATATGTACGTTCAGGTTCATACCATATGTCTTTTACTTACTATATAAATGAGGTATCATTTTCCGAAAATATAATATTTGTATCTTTTTATTTCTTCCATTCATATCAAATTACATTTAGTTAGAATTGCAGTTGTTATATTTTTATAACTTTGGACGGGAAATTTTTGTTTTATTCAATTTTCAATTATATTATTACTTGGAGGAATGCTCATGTGCCTCATTGAACAAAGATCGAAATATTATTAAGTTTGAATGAGAACTTATTGTCTGGATTTAGGACAAAGCTTCCTAATAGCAAAAAATGTTGGAGTGAGCCGCCACACAGTAGGAAGGGTGATAAAACGGTAAAAAGAGACCCTTACGTCTGGGAAAAAGTCAGATCCACGAGACTCTTCTATAGAGAAAAAGATCGTCAACACAATCTTAAAGAAGATTGAAACCTATGTACGAGATGCCAAACCAGTGCAACAATGGTGCAACGTGTGAAAAAACGCAATAACATGAAAACATTCAAGAAACAGAAAATGACAAAACAGAATGAGACATAAAAAAAATGCGTGGCTTGTTTTAGACGATGAAACTTACGTAAAAACGTAATTACCTACACTGTATTTGTGTTAGGAGATTTCAATTTGCTTTTAGTCAAATGGACGGCCGATTGCAATAACAGTAACATGTTGTTGCCTGCAGAGTTTGGAACGGGTGTTGAGACAA
>JANSTU010000840.1:0-19291 GCA_027564075.1 Bolitophila hybrida
GCGAATTGCACGAAACACATTCCTTACAGAACGTGAATTTTCGTAATAAAGTTGAACGATTTGTAAACGTTGTTCAGACGTAAGTCTTTCCATTATGAAATGCCAAACAATACTAAACAAAAATAACATGAAAGCATGGCACGACTCACACGTGATCTGTCAAAAAAAGGCTATTGAAAAAAGTATCTCTACTTGAATCACCCATTACAATGGGTAGAAGTTGTTCCTGATCCCACTATACCTTTGGCTTTGACATTTGTCAATGTGAATTACACACAATTCTGTTTAAATCGAAAAATTACCCTAACAACGAATAAGTTTTTTAAGTACTTAATCGGTTGCAAAAAAGGTAATCTCTATAAAAATACTAATATAGCAACAAAAAAGTAATTTATTCCAAAAAAATCCACTAAATCCGTTGCAGTACCTACCGGTTTCAAAGTGATCGTTCTGCACCCACAAAGTTGTCAACGAATTCGTTATTTTTGCAACATGAGTTGCAAATTTTTGCTTGAGTGGAATGGACAAAAACAGGATCTGACCTAGCTCCGAGTTTGCGGTTCACGAAATAGGACAAGAAGTACGTGGAGAAGTTCTTTGTCGGATTTGCAGACACTCAGAAGGAAATCAACTTCTTCGCTATATAGTCTCTTGGAACTAGTCAGTTAGTCAGTTAGGGATTCGCATCTAAAAGGACTTCCGCGATTGGAGCAGAACAACCAAACAACTGAAACGATTCAGACTACGAATCGGCAGTAGAACTGCCTCAAAGCCCGAACGAAACGAGGCGATCAACGAGAAAAAGAAAGCCGTTCCAGATTGCTATTTTCGATCTTCTTGTAGGATCGAATCATTATGTCACCTTAAATGGGAATAGTCATTTAAAGATGATCTGAAATCAGTCAAGCCTTCAATCATAAATGAAACCTGGTCTTTTGTGGACTTGCCAGAGGGTATAATGATCATAAAGACCACGTGTGTATTCAATTCGCATCTGAAATTTAGCCTTGCGGGCATTTCCGGTCTTTGAAGTTGAACCCTTTTTTATTTTAGCAATAAAATACAAATAATTATTTGGGGGAAATAATTTTTATTTTTGAGTTGTTTGATAATTAATTAAACTTTTACACTTTAATTCTTCAAATGTACTTTGTGTTGAAATAATAAAATTCACACTCACTAAAAATACAAAAAAATAAAATAATTAATATTTAATAATAATTTACCTCAGCGAGATGATCGGAAAGATTAATTGTCAGCCAAGGTTCAGATTAAGGACTTGGGGAGAGACAAGCTCATCAACATCAACACGCGTGCGTATGCCGAAGAAACTTTGAAGCGATACGGAATGAAGTATTTCAAACCGGTGGCAAAAGGTGACTGGATCCAGACACTATATCATAAAGCGGTTAATAGCCTGTACAGGTACAGACCTGACGTGACATTCGCAATCTGCAATGATCCAATGATCAATACGACACCACTAATTGGACAGCCGGTGGAAAATTCATATTTTTGACCTTGAAATATTTTCAATGCAAATCGGTGGTGACAAAAATTCACACTCTACTCTACTTTTTTTATATATATATATATATATATATATAGTGGTGTCCAGGTGTTTACAAGAACAATTCGATGATTCGTTGATGCGTATTTTGCCAACGAATCGGAAGGCCGAAATTTCTACTCTGGGTACGCATTTATCTTGGCTGGCAAAGTTTCACTTGATTGTGTTAACGACAAATAAATTTTCGAGGTCCGAAGCTGAATACGTCGCCATGTTCCACGCGGTAGCATAGTCGTTTTGGATGATACGAGTTGTCCATCAGTTCGTGAACATTAAGAGCATCTTCATCAAATGCGAAAACAAAAGCATTGCATTGAGCCCAAGCACACCGACGTGAGCTATCACTTTTACCGTGAGAATGGAATTAATGGAATAATCGTGCTTGATTACGTCCCATCGGAGGGAAATGTCGCCGACTGTTAGACGAAAGAAGTTGGTGCCAGCAAGATTAAGATCGGGCTTCAGACTAATTATCTCTTGCTGATTGATCCAAGTTTGGGTGATATTTATATATTTTTTATTAGTCAAAAGCTTCTTCACTTCTAAATAAATTATCGAATCGAACCTGTAAGCAACACGTTGTCGGCGTCACCAAGCGACGATATCAATCTGAATAATGTTATTATTGTCATTGTGCTGTTGCACTTATAGTTCATATGTGTGTTAAGTAGATTTTTTTTAGTTTTACAATATTGCACTTTATAATTATATATATAGAATTGGCCAAATACCATTACCGATATAATTTTATGATATTATTGTTTATTTAATAATAATTATAGGTACTATTAGACAGATTAGATTGTAATATAATTTAATATTTACTGTTTGTATAGTATATATAGTTTTCTATTAAATTAATTCATATTAAATTTCTATATTTAATTACGATGTATATTCAAGTTTAAAATATAAATAAATAAATATGGGTTGAGGAAATAAAACCATATTGTTAAAATGTTTGTTTTTTTATTATTATCAATATCTATTAAATTAAATCACTTCAATTGACTGTCTTTGTTGCCTCTTGAATGAACACCATTCTAAGCCAAACGTTAATGTCGCCACAGCTAATCCGAGTACCCAAATGTAGAAGGCTGTCTGTAGATGTGCTATTGTTATAACAACTTTTATATTTGATTCATCAATGTCTACGTCCATGTCCTCCTCACCAGCTGCTCCGTCAAGTGTGTTTTGAAACTTTGACAGTTTGGCCCAGTTCACCAGAAAGCCCATCTCGTTAAATCGTCCAATCAGATCGCTTACGTGACCCAGGTATGGTGATCCCCTTTTTGCCATATACATTTCTGGAAGGTACACTATACACTCCTTCATCATGTGAAAGTACGAACGTCCGGTTCCACTATCGTAGTGCTTCTCCACCAAAAATTTAGCCATAAAGTCTTGAACCACGTACGCGGTTCCTGTGCGATTCGGATTTAATAGTAACGCTGGAAGATCTACGGGAAAGTCAATAAACTTATCCTTTATAATTGAATAGAAATCTGCTGACATAGATTCTTTTATTACACCAATGTAGAAATTGGGCACTGCAATCTTTAGGTCCGACTTAGCCAGTTCTTCCAATGAGTCAATGTTGGCCAAATGAGTAGGAAGAACCAGTGAACTTATTAACTTAGCAGTAAACGCACTAGTCACAAGAAAGCTGTACATAAACCAGCAAATAATTAGACTTCGAAGTGATCGTGATTCTGGAATTCTCTTAATGGAGTCACCTAGAAACGATTGGAATACAATGGCTGTAATTTCGAACCAAGAATATTGGTAATATGTTTTGTCCGAGTAGATGCATTGAAGTGCTTGTAAATTTCGATAAATCACTGAAATTACAATCAGCATAACGACAAGAGTTAACCAGGTGCCAGAAGACATTGTATGTATAAGATTGTAGAAAATCGGTTGAATACCGCCAATCGGCAACAGTATACAAACATCAATGCGGGCAACCGGCTTTGGCCATTCTACGGTCCCATGAAAATATAATAAATCCAATATTTGAGCGTTAAATCCGAAATCAGCTTCATCTCGAAGCAAAGCACCTATGGCACCACTATATCTGGACCCATTAAAACGTACCGGCGTCTTGTAGCTAACGGAGGCGTTCATTCTGTTGGACAATAAAATGTTAAAATTGTGGAGCCAAAAATGATATGTTTTCACCTTTCCATTAGCAGATCTGCTACATGCCCGTCAACTCCACTATATCCAGGTCGATCTGTATGCAATGGAGTCGCCCTATTAGTTTGATTATACATTGCAATTATGATTGGGTGTCTATTTATATTAGTCAGTTTATTAAAGAATAGATCTTCAGTAAGTTGAAGACTATTAGTCAGATTTAACACACTAAACCCTCTTTCACTGAATGGATTGTAACTAAAAGCATGTGTTATGCATTCCGAATAATAGATTACCACCACGTTGAGCACATTCTTCATCCAGAATTCTCGAAACAAACTTCTGAGCCAGTCCATAGTACTTTGCGTAACGTTCTCGAACACTAGAAAATACCGACGGAATTGTTTTCCTTCAGCCGAACTATTTATGAGAGAAAGGCATTGACCAATCAATTTGAATGTGGAATCGTTGATAATACAAACGATTGAGGATAGCTGGGGACGTTTCAGGTCTACTGGTTTCTGTAATGCTGTCGCGTATGTCTCCACAATTAAAGGAGCTCCATCACACTTAGTGCTCAGTAAGAGCATAATATTATTCGAGGTAAGAAAAGATTTGGTGTCATCGAAATAGACATTTATAGAGTGAGCTTCTGTACGACAAATAACGGTAAGCGTAGATTCGAATATTATTGGTAGTAAGGGATGATCCTCGAAATTATTTTGAGGCAGCATACAACCAGATGACGCTGTTAATACAATGCTAATGGCAGCAATTGAAAACTTGAGAAACTGTTCCATTATTTGAATTGTATGGTCACGTGTTTGCCGTAGCATTTATCTAACTAAACTAACTCTTGCGAAGTTAAAACATCAACTAGAATTATAGTCTAATTAATGATACATAAGAATTATTGTGCGTTCTGTTGTATTATATAATAACTCATGCATAAATGACATAAGCAAACATCAATTAATAAGCGACCATATGTGGCCTTAGTTTTGTAGGCACGCATAGAAAAATCAATTTATATACAAGCACAACTTCTTAATTATTCTTGTATGTTGTGCGCTTATAGAGGTTGCATTTGAATTGAAGACATCATATTACTGCTGTTTATATTAAGTAACTTAACTTTCTAACTTATTTAACTTATCCGTCCGAAAAGAACTCGTGCGACGATCTACAAAAAAACTCGTCAGTAAAAACGCGAACCGGTGTGCCATCTATTCAAGTTTTGGAAAAATAGTCACTGGGTGGCAGGTCCGGCGAATACAGTAGCTGAGAGATCAGTTCAAACCCGATTTCATGCAATTTTGTCTGTCAATGCATGAGCTGGAGCATTGTCAGGATAAAGATTTGTGTCTTCTTAAATACGGCTTTTTTATGTCGATTTAACTTTTCAAAATATTCAATAATTCAGTATAATATGCAGCTTTTATGGTTTTTTGATTCAAGATAAAGATAATCGATGAATATTATATTTCATGCGCATTCCAAAATAAGGAGGCCATAACCATTTCGGTCCATTGTTTAGGCTGGATCACATGTTTCATCCATGGTTATAAATCGATGCGAAAATTCTTTTGGATTTCTCGTGAACAGTGCACTCTTAGAAAATTATTGTATTCATATTTAGCTAAAAAATATATGAACAATGATTGGCTCTCATACATTTTCTGAGTGTGCGTTTATTCTATTCGCAAACACTATAATTAACTATTTAAACCAATAATGAAAGTATTGATTTTACAAACTTGCAAAGTACACCATTTTCAATTCATTATTTATTATTATTTCTAATGTTGCTTTTCAATAGATAATATATTTTTTAAAATACGAATATTCATCATTTTAAATTTGTATATTATAAATACTTATATTTTTATTAGTTATATCTTTAAGAATTTTAATATTTTTCAAATCATGTGTTTGTGCCAAATAATCGCGCACACAAAAATCAATATGGGCGGGTGCGTTGTCATGCAGCAAAGTCCAACTCCCTAATTCATGGTCGGGTGATTCTGGCTAATAAACGCTTCTGAACATCAAGATAAAAGACGCATTGACTTCTCGTATTGGAAGCATATGGTCTTGTCACCAGTTACAAATGATTTTAACCAGTGGGGATTAATTTCCATGGATGACACTTCTCTTGAATGATCCATTCGATTGTATTCTGAGTGGTCTTTCAAAGAGTGTGGTAAAAATCGGATGCATATCTTTCTCTTGTTCAAATCCTCAGTGAGAATGGATTGAATAGTCCCGTATGGAATTCCCAAGGTCTCTGCTTCCATCCTGATGGATTCATTTCGATATTCTGCAATGAATTCACGAACTTTTTGGATTTCTTCAGGTGTTCGAGTGGATCGCGATGGTCGGGAACGTTCGTCATCTTTAATAGATCCCCGTCCGTATTGAAATCGTTTGTGCCACAGACAAACAATTGCTCTTGAACAACAATCACTCCCATAAACTTGTTTCATCTTTTCGAACTTTTGCTCGGCAGATGTGCCAAGTTTGGATTTGTATATATTATGAGAATAGTTATAACTTTGACCTTTTGCAATATTTTTTAATCAATTTATTAAAGTTGGTAGAGAAAGGCTAGACCTTTTCAAGGATTTGTGAGAGAAGCAAAGTTATGGTTCGAGTCTTAGGAGAGTTTGACTTTGTAGAATATAATGTTGTCTAAATATGAAAAAACTATCAATAGTAATATTCTTTAAAAAAAAATTATTCTTTCAGAAAGTATAAACACTACTTATATTCTCACATTATTGTCCTAGGAATATTTTAAAATTGAGAAATCTCATGATGCTCAAAATTACGCAACAAAATATAGAGAATTTAATAATAATTTCAATTTGCAAAATATTGTGCATTGGTGCATTTTTGCAAGAATTAATTAACCTTCAATAATTGATTGAAAGATTGTTTATCCCTCTCACTCCTCCCCCTATACACACAAATACAAAAAATGACCTTTTTGGCCCTTTTTTAATGTCATAGATATTTAAATTAACTAACGATTGTTTTCCCATAACTCCATCTACCACCCTAAATTGCAAATTTTGGGTCAAACTTTGAACTCCTTGCAGGTGATGGGTGACCGACAAAATGTTATTGCTGTTTATATCTTAAAATTTATAAAATCTTTTGACATTGACCAAAAAAGAAATGTATTATCCAAAGAAAATTGAAAACTGTTGAATTTAATTTCAATCAAATCATACTGATCATCATTACCATTATCTATAGGAATTTAGTACTTACCGTGCAGCATTTTTGCTAATATTTTTATATATATTTTTTTTAATTAACAAATAAAATATTTTTATTATTCTTTACAGAATTTTTTATCGACGTTTTAAAAGTAATTGATTCTTCTGTCGTCAGTATTAAGCTGTATAAATCTCTGTAAACCGAAAACGTTTTTTTTTGTTTTCGGTTTACAGAAATTCGATACAAATTATTAAATATTCAAACATATATTTTTAGTATTTTAAATTATATGTTTATAAATTTTATTAATTAATACAATTATACACACACAACTTAAAAGTTTTTTTTTTTATTTTTATGGATTCCCGGAATAAATATAATACGATATATAAATGAAGTTTTTAACATAAAACATCAAAATTAAACACCACCGTTTAAGTCATACAATTATTTTATAAATTAACATGAAAAACACAGATTTAACACATTTAATTTGGTTTTATTGATGCATTTCTTATATCTCTAAAACGATGGTGTTAAATTTTGATGTTTTATGTTAAAAACTTCATTAATATTACGGAGATATACGGACGACATTCAACTATTGTAAAGTTAATACGATATATTAAAGAGTAATTTCATATTTTTTGAATAGACCAATATAGTTTTTTTCTAAAAAGAAAAATAATTTCTTTTTTTTATTTTGGAAAGACTCAATTTTATTTATTCAAAAAAATCAAATTATAAATATTTAAATATTTATAAAGTACTTTTTCCGTCCTTTTTATTTGAATAGCAGTAGTTGTAGAAAAAGTAGAAAATATTGAAATTGTACATAAGAATGCATGAACTTCCAAAATTCAAAATACACAATTTCATCCTTGTGAAAATAAAACTACTCTTTTTTTCTAACAGTGTTCCAACTTCAGCTGAAAACATACTGCCCAAACAAATTAAAGCTATGTAAAAATGGTAGCAAATAGTATTCTGGTCAAAATGGGGCAGATTTTGTTGGTAGTTTTTTTTTTATTTGTTTTTTTAATTAATTAAATTTAATATTTACATTTTAAATCCTCGTAGGTCATTATAGACAGATGTGAACGTAACTCACATCCTTTCTAATTGAGTATAGCTGATGTTTTGGATACATTGTTCCTAAGCATTCTAGTCAAAGGCTAACTTGACTATCGAAATTCTGTCTTCTGTCTGTACATATTCAAAAATTACACTTAGAAAAATCCTATTTATCATATTTGTTTTTTTGTAATGTATACACATTAATTGTTTACTGCGAAGGCAAGGAAAATTATTTATTGGATAGAGCAGTAGAGTGTGGCTAGTCATAATTAGGTTTTAGTTTTTAGTTTTTGTCGACAAGTTACACTACACAAAGAAAATGAAAAAAAATAAGGAAATAAATACTTTTGTCTCAAATAGATTAAAAGATAGTGTTTTATACAATGATAGCAATGTCCCGTAAACCCTAAAACAGATCAATCCAAAATGATCAGCCCAAGACAGAATTGAATTAATCATAATTCCAAGGTTTCTTCAAGGAAACGGACTTAAACGTTATTAGCCATAAGGCCAGACAGAGTTGAGATCACAATCTAACATATAGGTATATTTTTCATCAGTCTAACGTAACTCTGACTGCAAATCTTTATTTATTACAGTTATTGTTTCAGGCAGTTCTTGAAGGCTTGAAGATCTTTAAAGTTGAGTGAGGAATAATATAGATGGAAGATAATTTATGTAGATTGATTATAGGATTGGTCCAAAAATAGATCCTTGTGCCATGCTGTAAAATGTATTTTTGTAGATTGAGCTTACTCTATTGGTGATAACACTGATTGAACGCTCTGCCAAGTATGAATACAAAAGGTCGCAAGTTGAGGATGAGAAACTGAAATTTCGTTTAAGATTAAGGCATAGGGTTGAATGATCGATAGAACCAAATGCTTTACTAAGGTCTAAATGAACAAATACACTGAGACTTCCTATCTACACAAAATGTTTGGCTTTTAATTTTCTTCTATAATATTGTAATTATAAGGCAATCCATTCAATCAATGCTTAATACGCAATATCTCTAAGGACATGTGCCATTAGACACAAAGTTTTTTTCTTCTACGAATGTATTTAAGCGGAACGTATTTTTTAAAATGTGTTATGGTTAATTTTGTTATTTGTAACTTAGTGGCATTTAAATTATATGTTGAATCAAGATTTAGATGTTGCGCATCCTCTAAAGCTTTATTTAATTGTAATTGTTTAAAAAAAAACGATAGTAAAATTCTTCTTTGGTCTAATTAATAACTAAATCTTAGGAAATAAATATTAAAAAATGATGCGATATACCGCCGGGTATATAATTTTACATTTGACTGCAAAATTTAACATTACTAGTATAAAAAGTATACAAATTATTATTTGTGCATTGCCACCGGAATCAAACAAACAAAAAAATGTCATCTCGATTGTATGACGGTATGTGGATTAATTAGCCGTCGTGATTAATTTAACGTGTCTAAAAAAAACTGTAAACTATGAAGAAGTTAAATTAAAAAAAATATATGGTATATATTTTAAGATATTATATTTCATCTCATTGGATCCTGTATTCCCTTGTGTGACATAGGGCCAGTGTGCGAAGTCGCACACCGGAATTATTGACCATTATTGGAGTTACTATGCCATAACACTACCAACACATTCGCGATGGTTACGAGTCTTAATTTGCGCATATTTCTGAGATATAACCGAGATAAATCTTGCATTTTTATATTTGGAATCGTGAATCATCAATGCCATTATGCGTTAATTAATGGCATTCATCTTCCGTTATTCCTATTTCTGAAATAGGCTATTAATAGCAAGAGGAACGTATTATAGTTCTACATTCGAAAAACACTTTATTTTGCAGCAGCCAACACGTTAACCCACTCGGATATGGTTATGGTTAAGATATTATATCACTCTTTTGGTTTATGGCTATAGAACTGATTGGTTTACGAAAGTATTTGTAGAACAAAAAAAGTTGAGACAAATTACGGATCACATGTGAGGTAGTATTAGACAATGCGTTAAGAATTACTTTACATCTTTTAATTAACTCGAAATCAACTTTTATTTGGAAAAAATCTTCTTTATTAGGAAATCCTTGTTATGGTGTCTGTCTAAAATTAATCAAGTTTTCTTTTCTAAATTCATACAGGATTCGTAGTTTTTCACTATTTTCAGGCTTACCCCTTATTTCGCATTTAAAAGATTGATCGTAGGAAATTTTAAGAACGTGTTTCATGTGTTGGCATGGAGTGGGGAGATACCATACTCAAAGTTATCTTTAATTTCAGTTAATTTTTTTTTCAGGAGGATTTAACTCTTTTACATTACATATCATACATGATGAGAGTTTGGACAATAACTTTTCCATCAACCATATTTAACGAAAGCTTTTGAAATATAAGAAACGTTTTCCTTAATTTGTAATCTCTTCTTTCATACTCTTGACCAGTGCAATGGTTCTCGTTAGTCTGCTAAATTGTGTTGAAAATGGGTGTTAAATTGTCCAAATGTTATCGAATTGAAAAGCAGTTCTCAATATGGCTGATTCATAATTTTGAAACTGTGGCTGATGTTGCAGCCGAAGTGGAACAAAATGGTTTCTTAAAAAAAATCCGCACTATTGACGCCTCTTCCGCCGCAACACCTTTCACCTTTCAATGGATCGATATTGTTCTTTTTGCACAAAAAACAATAACACATTAAACTCTTCAGTTTACTTGTACTTTTTCCTTTGTGTTGAAATCATTTTAGTTTTAAGTTTTAAAACCCTTTCTGCATATACATGTTGTTGTGGTGAGTTTTAGTTTCAACTTAAAGTTGAAAAAAAATATTTTATCAATTTTTGATACTGAAATGAAATACTATTAAAACTTTTTTATTTAAATGAGAAAACTTTAAAGTTCCCTAAAATAAACTTGACAGAAATAGAAATCCCAAAAAGATACTTTAAATAAATAAAAAAATTATGTATTTTGTTTTTAATTGAATTAGATATTGAAATAGCTAAGAAAAATAATAAAAATCCGTATCATTGTATCTACAACAATTTCCACAATGAATTTTAGATTCAATCTAGATAAAATTAAATAATTCATTATAGGACATTGAATTATAAAATGTTTAGACTGCAGTTTATTGATGATCAGGTTAAAGGTTTACGCATATTATATAATGTACATATAGATAGTTTATTTGGAAAATTTAAAAAACATCATTTAAAATAATTTATTCTACCACATAAGTCTCTGAGCTTGCGAGTAATTACTCCAGTAGATCTCCTTGTTAAAGAACGTGTTGAAAGTAGCAACATTTACTAGTAGGTACAGCGCGAGCTCCAGACCCACGTATCCTATGCGTATTCGGGAAACATTCAGTCTGATCAACAGGTATGGAACAATGAAGTACCGAACTTCAATCATCTGTTGGAAAGCGAGAGCAGCGAATGCACACACCAAAAACGTAATTTTGTATCCGGCAGACTTCGTATCGAGACTATGCCAAAGAGAAACAAGTCCCAGAACATAAGCCGGCGTGATAATGTACTTTGCCAGAGCGTAACGCCCGTAGAATTTGTTCCAAACATAGAATGTGTAATGACGATTGTCGGCCAGCAGGTAGGGATGTACGATCGTATTGAGGTGTACAATACCAGCCAGCAATAGGGTGGCCAGAATCGTAAGATACCAATGACGGCGCAACGTTCCTACAGTGACATCGATATTGGTTAGTATTAGGGCAATACCAAAGAAAGACGTAAACAGGGAGAAGTACATGATCTGAAAGAACAAATGTGAAATGATTATTTTGTTTCTACATATTTTTACTAATGATAATATTGTACGATTCTAATATATAATCCTTATTATTATCAATGTTGCACATATTATGATAAATAAGCAAATTTTTCAACTGGTATATAAACCCGATTATATGCACCATAAGCAAAAACAGTAAATGAAATTTAAGATATAAGATATATATATATATATATTAATATATAAAAATATATATAAATACACGAAACTACGCATATATGACGTCATTTATACAAATTGAGTTTAAGTCGCGGAATTGCAATTTTTTAAACGCGCAATATCTATTTTAGGCACTCTCATAAATTTGTAGAAACGTCCAATTTTATTTGTGAAAACATTATTAATATAAATTCTTTATTATAAGTATACATAAGTTTAAATAAAACTAGAACTAGTAATTATAAAATGGATAAAATAAAATCTTTTTATATTAAAGGCATTTACAGAAACATTTGCATTAACTCAAGGTCACAATCACTACAACTTAAATAAATGTAAAGTTTCCTAAGAAAAGTGATAGCGTCGAAAAGAACAGCGATTTGGCACGCACTGCAATGCCGGTATGTAACGTCTAAGATAACCAACATCATAAGGATTAATGCCGGATATTCTTTTCGCGTTTTACAGAACGGGCCAGCTCTCAGACAGCTTCCTGAATTTATTCCGGGGATAACATTCCTCGACGCAAAGCATAAAGCAAGAAAAGTTTTTGTATAATAATTATATTTGAATGTATCGCGTAAGTTATTCGAATTCTAAATGTTATAGTTTTTTTGATACTTTACTGCAAAAACTTGAAGGATACTATGCTATAATACCGTATTTACCTTAAAACTGTAAAGTGAAATATGAATTAACAACAAATGTTAGATATTTCTGAAAGTTGAAGGGTTGTAGGACTTATAAATTGAGAATAATAAAAGCTAAGACCTCCCCATTACTTCATAAAAGCGTTTTATATAAAGTTTATATACATGCTAGAATGTAAAATGATTTAACGTAAAACATCGAACAACAAATAGCACAGAATTATAAAAAACAAAATTCTTGAAAATATTTCCATTTGTAAAACAATAATAACAATAATTTAGTAATAGTTCAAGCAGATCCTAACCTTAGTATAATTTCTACCTTTTTATTCAACATTGTCTAAATTCCTAGTAATCCTTAATGACATCTTGCCTTTAGTACAGAAAGTTTACATGCATAGATTTGCGAAATATTAAATCTAAATCTTCTCCAAAAGCAGACAAACTTGAGACACTAATAACCTTTGCTCTATCATTGCAAAGTCTTTGCTCCACCGTCGAAGCCCGGAGACATATGATGAAACTTTATAATCCAACACTCATACAAATCATATTGGATTGAGCAGTACAATGTCAGAACATCCTGGACGTTAATCTTTCCACATTTAGCAGATGAGGTTGTATCAATTAGCAGAAGCAGAGAGCTCCGTTATGATACCTGTGATCGGTACGACCTTCTACGATCCCAAAACCGCACCCAAGAACACCAAAGCAACATAGTATCGGAATTAGCACAGTATTTCGCAATTAATTGAATCAGAATCACGATTCGCCGAGAAAATATGATTAAAAACGTTTGGCCGATTCACGATTGGCAGAATAATACGATTGTTTGAATGAAGATTGGCAGAGTAATACGATTAGCCGACACACTACGAGCCCGTCGCCAAATGAATTCGTCCAATGAACAAATATTGTAATAATAGATGTTTAGGTTAATTAATAATTATCTATAATACATTTTTTTTTCGAATTTTAAACGCAAATGTGAGTGTGTATGATTATCCTTAAAAACACAAAATATATATTTACAAAAATAAAAGTAATTTTAATCTTAAAACTTAAACTTGTGTAACGATGTATATCTGCGCAAGGTTTTGGTCCTTTACATATTATAGATGGTACTGTGAATGCCACAAAATACGAAACCATACTAGAAATTCACTTGTTACCGTCAATTCCCGACCTCAAAACATAATAAGGTGAATTTATTTTTCAACAAAACGGCTAAGAGTACTAAGACTTGGTTGAAAGACCATCTAGAAGTCCCCAATAGAAAGCTTGTGGGGTAAAATGAAGAAGATATTGCGAATCGGTTCATGCGGAATAAAGTCGGAGTTAATCGTTTTTTAAACAATGTAGAATAAAGTTAGAGTTGTTTATATTTGAATATTTCAAGTCAACGTCCACCAAAACTTATAATAGTCCATATCGTTTCGAACTGAATCCGTAAGCTTGTACATCATAGACATATCTGTAAATACGTTCGCCTTTCTGATTGAGAGCTTTAACTCACTCACGCTACTCGAAGAAAACTCGAGGAAAAAAAGTAGCTGAGATGGACATGTGATACCTTTCCGCGAAGTAAAAAGATTCCAGAAGAGATTCTTTTAACATCTCTGAACGACGGGCAGAATCAACCAAGTTTAGAATCTCCGACTTACGTACAATAAAGAGCCTCAATCTTCTAAAATAGTCTCTGGGTAAAAAGGTTATTGGTTCACAATACGTTTACGATCTTCCGATAGATCAGTAGAAAAACGCTATTCCACCAATTCTATTAGGGATAGATAATTGGAAGATCGGTCTGCCGTTAAAAGTAAAGATAGGAAAACTAGTAAAGTAGACAGGAGAACCAGTGACAACGAATACTCTCCTAGGATGGACTGTACTTGGATACTGCACACGCCAACCAGGAACGGCAATAACTCGCATAACAGTGATAGTGTGAGTGTAAGTGTGGCGGCGACAGTAAACTACAGAACCTATTTAGGGATTTTTCTCATTAGAGAATTTTGTTGACCAATTTCCAGATACATTGCTAGAAATAAGGAAAGATAAACGTATCGTTAATTTCTAAACAGGGTTAATCTGGAAGTACAAGTTTTACCAGATAGCTTACTTATGGCCAAGAAAGGATAAAATAGCTTAGAATGGAAGATGTCGCAAAAATCGGAGCTTAGAACACATCATATTACACAAATGCGAGAATATTTAGAAAAGGGGTACGTTAGAAAACTAAAACAACACGAACTGTTCTCCAAAAGATCTTGTACGTGATACCTGCCCATATTTACTGTTAATAAACCAAATAAATATGGTAAATTAATGTCATGCGACGCAGAAGCGAAATTGAATAATGTTACACTTAATTTAGACAACCTAATCTCGCTAACTAGACACCAACGTTAAATCGCGATATGTGGAGATTTAAAAGAGATGATTCACCAGGAGCACGTTCGAGTGGATGATCAGAACTCCCAAAGAAAAACATTCTTTTGGATAAAGTGTATTACCATTAAATATTCAAAATAGTATTAAAAAAACTATAAAGAACATTGTTCTAGTTTCACGACTGAGTTTCTGATATATTTATCAGAAATTATTAAAGAACAAATTAATTAGTTATATTAGTGTACTTGGTAATAGTTTTAGGGAAGGATGTAAGGAGAGCTTAGTAACTACGGCGGTGGTATGTTATGGATTTGGAATAGCGAGACATTGATGTCATCAATTAACATAAGACTTATCAATTAACGCAAAGACTCCTAACCATCGGGAATGTTTTGTTAGAATTAATTTATTATTATTATTATTATTTTTAAAATTTTCTTGAGATGTTATTTTATGTAGATTCAGTATTACAGCTAAGGCCGGCAGTATTACTGTTAAATTCGTATATTGTCTTATTTTATAAAATAAATAAATTCCGATCATATTTACCTGTGGCAAATGTATACCTGCTTCGTGGGCACTTTTATCGCCCAACACAATGGATCCATTCACAAAAACGAATACGACAAATGAGACCAAAACTACAATGTAGCCCAACAAGTATGATATAAGAACTTTAATTTGCTTCGGGACCAAGTACACACGCTTACAATAGAAACCTACAACGGAAGCTATATCCTGAAAATCATAAAATAATTAAATTGATCGATATAAAGATACAAATATAAATATTTTACATTAAATGTGTACTGAGCGTCAGTCTTCACTGATCCCTTAATGAATGGAAGTGTCTGTGAAACTAGTTTATCCAAAACGGTTGTACCCAGACACAGGCCAACCCACACAATATTTGTCTGGCGCATTGCCACACTTGCTAGGCCTACAAAAATATTTTATTCGTTTTAAATACGTTTGCAGAATAATGTAGCTATGAAATATACCGAAAATGGCAGCAATGTTGTGCTCGTTTTTAAGGTGGAAGTATACAAGTCCTAAAACTGTGGTGATTGACAGCACATCCGTATAGTAAAGGTGTGCAAAGAAATACATAGGAGGAAGCATTGAAATAGAAACACTCTCGAGGACATCTTTCCATCCAGGATTTGTCTTTAAAAATGAATAAAACTAATTAAACTTAATTTATATTTTTAAAAAGATTATAACTTACCTGTTCTGTGACTTGAGTTCGAATTTTGTAAATAAATGCAACATTAATGCATGATGCTATTAACGATGTCAATCTTAACGTGATAACAGAACAAGCATTTGTTGGTGAGAACAGTAACGTCGAGACTAGATAAAGCCCTGGAAATGTGGTTATTTTCGGGTCCCACTAAATACAAAAATATTACATAAATAAACTAAATAAAATAATAATAATAACAAAAACCAATTACTTGCAATAATATGATGATATGGATTACGATTATTGATAAATATAAAAAAGATTTTATTGCAATTTTATTTATTATGACTTTTTTAGTAATATTTCCCGTATATAATAAAATTATTCACACTTACAACACTAAAATTCCGGTTGCAATAAAGCATTCCCTGCGGAATATGGAACTCCTCGTCGATAACCATTTTGGAAGTATAGTAAACTTTTAAAAACACATAGCAAGAAACTGCGCCATATACTAAAAGTATAAATAAACTACTGATAAGCGCACTCATGATGTGACTTATTTGTTACTCGGCACTGTGTTGTTTTGAATGCGTAATCGCGTTTCGAGTCGTTCACGTATTCCCGTAAATATTGCCGGCCTAGATTTTCAGTAAATCTAAGCTCTATCACGGCACATAATATTAAATGTTTACACTTAGAACGTTGTTTAAATAATTTGTAAATGTTATGTTGGTAAATCGATTTATTTTTAGGTAAATACAAGTTTATGTTGCGAATTACACACGTCTCATTTGCTAAACACTCAGTTGATAGTTGAAATTGAATACTGAATAGTGAAAACGAAACTTGAAAACGGAACACCAATGAGAGATGACGTATAATAGACAGAAACGTGAGAAATACACGGAGCACAAGAAAACAGAGAAGTAACGTCAGAGAGAATTATTCTAAAATTGTGAGAGGTTAACAGAAATATACTTTTACTCTCAACGCTATGTTATATTGCCATGTATGTTATGTTCACTATGTTCATGTTATGTGATGAAATATAAATATATGGAGAGAAAAACTTTATATAGAATATTATATAAAATCTCTCTCTCCATTTTAAATGTTGTCGTTTTTTTACAACTGTTTTCAGTGTTCAACATTATTCACATTTATTTTTATTTGCTATAGTAACTAGTAAGACTATGTAACATTTATAAATAAGTTAATAGTTTCATTTAATGTATTATTTAATAGCTCATCGATGCAGGTATTGGTCCCTTCATTGTTATTTTCGCTTCTGCCCATTTTGTGTGTATCAAACGTTCCAATGGCGAAGAAGTAGACACTATCTCATCGCGCTGAATAGATCCTCCGCTAGACGAACTTGCACCAAGCATATGTTGGGCTGTGTTCGGATCCTCATGCGTGCGATTGTCGATAGTCATTGATACATAACAGCCTGCGCAAGTGTAATAGTGCAGCTCGAATCTAAAAAATCAATAAATGAATAAAGCAAAGTATTTTGAGAAGCTAGAAAACATAACCTTTTCTCAGCGTGGTAGTTGCGTAGGAGTTCGCGATTGGAGTTAAACAACACGCCATAGTGACCACAGCAGCTAGTAACCCAGACGGGCAATGCCGGCGTTTTAAGGCGAGATCCAGGGATACGCGTTGTAGACTTTAAAAGACCTCATACAAAATTATTACTATTAATTATTATTTGAAATTTGTAAACAACCAGAGTTGCATTCTCCGCATCCGTTCCGAGTACGAGAAGACCGACCGGTGCTCTCGACAGAATTCCGAATTGAGGAAGTGCCTAAATATATTAATACAAGTATCTCTAAACTTTCATAAAATCCATAGAGCTTACGTAATGATCTTCATCGCCGACATAGACGACACCATTGTGCAGATAAGGCGTTGCCCGACCGGTCATCAGCAACGTCACAATATTAAGGGAACCTTCTTCGTGTGGTCCCATCAAATGAGCGCCCTTGGGAGCATCCAAGTCCGTCAGTATTCTATGTACAAACCAAATATAAATAGGCTTATAGTTTAAATTCGTTTAATTTGATAATACTTATTAGGCGTTCGTGTCATTACCGCAGAGTAGAGGAAAAGTAGTGCCCCAGCACCAGGATCATCAGTAAACTGCAGAATTATTTCATCAGATAAAAAGGTATACAGTGTATTTCGAAGAAAATCTACTCACAAAATACAGATAACGCTTAAGAAAAATTTGCAAGTCCTCCAGTTTGGTCATTTGGAAGATGTAAAGCTATATAAAAAAAATATTTTTTAATTTGCGGTCTGTGAAGGTTAGATAACAGGATACATAAATAAACATCGCCCTAATAGATTCATAATCAATAATGTAGTAATTTATAATGCAAACCTCAAACTAAGAAATAATCGAAGTATAACATAGAATTAATTTGAGTGCTTTTCGTAGTTTGTTAGCTCGTCGCCCTAAAAAATTGATTGGCAGCGGCTTTATGGACCTTCCAAAGCCGGTTTTTCAAGTTACGTACGATAAGATCATTTCAATAATGCAATTGCTACTGACGATAGACATCAGTTTTTCATCTTCAGCACGAAAACAACGATGGGCATACAGTATTAGGCGACGGCTTATTAAGAATGAGTGGTTTTCCTTCACTTATCGATGTGTGTGTAAAATAAAAATATTGTAAAACTTGTGAGAAAAATAAAGAAAGTTTACTGCTGAATATGAAGAACGATATGCTGAACATGATTCCAATGCCAAGCGAACCACGAAGGATCTGCGGTAAAAATGGAAGTAGTTGCAGTGCAGATGTTCACACGACTGGTCAGGTCATGCTAATGTGCTGTGCTGTGCTACTGCTATTGGAGCTACTGTGCTCTAACACTCAACACACACAACATATCCCCGATGGTTAGGAGTCCTAATTTGCCCTGACGCGACTCTAACACCATTGCAAGGCAAATGTGCATATTTTTGAGATATCTCTATGCACCGAGATCTATCTTTGCTATTTTATATTCGGAATCGTGAATCATTAACGCCATCATACACTTATTGTTCTATACAGGGTGCGTGTGTATA
>JANSTU010000851.1:0-19276 GCA_027564075.1 Bolitophila hybrida
ATATTTGTTTTAAAATTTTCAAAAATGTTCAGAATTAGAGCATGACAACTCCAGAAAATATGCTGCAGAGATAAAACAATTTGTAATGTATGTATCAAAATTGATTATTTCAACATACACAAAATAACAGATAATGTGTGTTTTATACAGCATTTCATTTGTTTACATTAACTTTCAAACATAGAAGTCACAAGACCTGTGCCGCCAATTGATCGTTTATTTGGCCACGTAATCCAAGTTTTTACAGAAAAACACAAAGTGAATTTCAATTAATAATCAAAAAAAAGTCTGTTGAAAATTTCTCAGAAAGATTCAGTGTGAGTCAATGTAAAAGCACAGAGATTTGCGAAACGGTTCGATTTGCGGATGCGTGATGCCGTAGCACTCTTTAATGACGTCATTTACCATCTTATCACACATTCGAACAAATATGACTAATCGCATATTTGTATATGAAATATTTTATTTTTTTGCTGAATACCACGCATAGGTATACAATTTAATACAGTTTTCTCGCGACCGAAATAGCTCCTCAGTGCGATTACACAGTGCAGGATGATCATAAATAATTAAATATTTAGTATATTTATATGGCATATGTGAACGGCACTTGATAACAAACGCGCTGGTCGGTCGCTGCTTGGCGTTTGAGCGGATCATTGAGTTTGCTGTGTTCAGCTATACTGTACGCATCTCTTATTAATACTAATAGGATTAGAGATAAGCGTTCAGCACTTTAATTGGTGTGGTCCAGCTCATTATCAAACGATATGGCAGCAGCAGAAACACTTCGCTGTAGGTTGCCCACTTCGTAATACTCGTTACTCAATGCGCTATAAGTTCAGATAGTACAAATCTATACAAAATTGAATTCAACAATTAATTATTGCGATAAGCGATGAACTGCATATACGGCTTTGTTGGTTGGTTCAAAATTTGTGGTTAGAATTTAAAATAATTAAAGTTTATTTATTTTTGAGGTTTTTTATAAAAAAAAAGAAGAAATGAATTAACTGTTATAAATTTTAATTGTATTCATATGTTGTTACAGGCGAATTTAATGATAACGTATTATTTATAGTTAAAACGACATAAGTAGTAAATTGCTCTTTTCTAGGAGATTTTTTACAAGATGATTTAATTTACGGTTTTAAAAGAAAGATGCTGTCATGCTATCAAAGATGAGATTATCTTGATAGGGTCAAAATAAACAAAATTAAAAAAAAATAAAAAGGATTGTGTCATTACTTTAATTGTTGAACCGATTATTATGTTCTTTGATATTTAAGTTGACTTAAATGTACGTAAAAATCTGTGACTCAAGCAACATTTTCGTTTTTTATTCGATGAATTCTACGCAACAATATCAAAATCAAAATAACAAATCTACACAGAATTCCGGTAATCGCAAATCAATCACATCGACCAACACACAAAATTACTGCATTCAAAGAATATTTTACATATATGATTTTTGAATTATACATATTCAACAAGTTGAGAAAGCGCGAAATGGCGCGAACACATGTTACTCTTTGCATGCAAATTGCGCATGCGCACTAGCTCGTGCAATGAATCTTAAACTGCACAAGACACAAGACAATAAATTGCACCTCGTGCTCGGAGTAATTGCCAGTGGCATTATAAAATGTGCGCGCACGTGGATTTATATGAATAGTTTATAGGTTTATACACTGATGAAGAGCGCCATAATTATGAGTTATTGTGAACTAGTCAAAGAACATATGTTGTCTATTGTTACATAGAATAAATTTCAAATAACATGTTACTTACATAAATCAGTCCGGAGAAGTATCGATCTTTGATGTTATGCAGCACGGATGCCTCATTAAGACAAGTCAGCTCGGCCATGTCCTCAACTTTATCGAACTTGGGCGGATTCATCTTCTGGATGTCGTCACGCAGCACCATAACACGCTTGCCCGTCTCGGCGAGCTCCACTTCGACCTCGTCACCATCGCCATGCTCCTTTTTGATGCTGGCCGCCACAAAGCCCTGTTGAATAAAAATAATGATTACAAATTTGCTTTGAAAGTAATACGATAAGATATTATTGTTAAATTTAATAATTTAGCTTTAAATATTTAACTCGTAGTAATCCGGGCTGTGTTGTGACTGTTATTAAACTCATCGCAATAGAATGGGTCTCTTAAAAATGCTTAAAAATTAAGGAAAGATGAAAATACAAACATACTTAAAATTGGATAATAGCAGTAACCAAAAATCAAAAAAAAATACAAACTAATACTATAAAAAAACCTTTGAGGAAGACTTAAACTACGATAAATAGGTCAATCAGTTTATTGCTGATTAAACTTAGATTTTGAAATTGGAGAACTTCGCGAATCATGGTGGTTTGATGGTTTGGTATATATATTCTAATAAGTCTGGTGTCCGATTTGTTGTTGTTCTGTACCAGCACACTCAGTATACGTTCCAGTTTTCTGTTTTGTGTACTTTGTAATTATGGAACGTGTTTGTTTTGGCACCCTTCAATTAGTATTGCTTGAATTCAAAGAGCGTTTTCTTATATTCTTCTGCTAATCGATTTTTTAAGGTCGCACCAATTATGGAGACATAATGCTTATGGATAAGACTATAGTGCCACACAGAGTTGAAAGCTTTCTCGATAACAAGAAAAATCATTTCTGTAGATTTTTTTTCAGATTTTATTTAGTTTGTGAGTCTAAATACCTGATGGCTTATTGAGTGTTGTTTCCGAATTGTTGTGATGATTCAGCCTGTGAGTTGAGTCGGAATTGGATTACAGTTTGAAAAGGTTTAGCAATCACGGTAGCTTCTAGGGCAATATATTGTTACCGTGTATGGGTATCGCTTTAACCTTAGCGTGCTTCCAGCATAGTGTGAACTAGAACTGTTCAAGACACTTATTAAAAAAAATCGTCAGGTATGCTATGGCTCGGGTAGGCAGGTGTTTTTTAAAGACGTTCAACCCCTGGTGTTTTGAATGGACGAAGAGATTTTATAATATCATGAATCTCATCGAGGAGAAGAAAGTTGAAGCGTGTGGGTGCAACTTATATTACTGGAGCTCTCGATATGATGTATAAGACAAGCAGTTAACGTATGTGAGCGGGAGATGGTAGAGGCGAGATGATCGGCTTTGGCGTTTGTGTTTTGGAAATTTTTTAAAGGCATCCTTAATAACTAAGTTCAGGAAGTGTAACGCGTTCGTTGCCCTTGTAGTTTTGTAATTTCCGAACACTTGAGATAGATATCTTGCTATCGGATGGGAATTCCAGAGTACACTTTGGAGAAGTTGAGCGTGCTCCCGGACTCATAGTTCCAGTGGTGGAAGTGAACTCTGGTTGAAGCCCCGATGTTTGAGACATGATCTTAATTGTTCTTTAGGCTGGTAATTGCAAAAATCATTTCTTCCGTTTTAAAGCTAGCCGCAACTAAACGTACGTATCATATCAGTTTGTTTGTGTTTTCTGACAGCTTCATAATCATATTAGTAACTCTACGGCTTGGAATTTCATCGATGTCATGCAGACAGACATTGATGGTTTAGATCCAGACGGAAGTAGACTTCCCAGCTGATTTTTTCCAATAAACTTTTTTCTAGTCGGTTTACATGGTTTCGAAGGGCGAATTTGTAACCAGTTGATATTTTAACCAGGAAGAATTGTAGTTTGAGCTCAGTTCTTTTAGAACAACAGATTGCTCCAAATGTCGAGAGGTGTTTGTAGCAGCTATGTCAAGAACGGAGGGGTGTCGTTTTGAGCGTGTCGGGTGTTATGTCGTATTGGGTGGTGCGTGTACGAGAAAAAGTGTCCTCTTTGCAGTAAATTAAAGAGCATTTTCCGTCTGGCGTCGTTTTGGCCAACGCAGTTTCATGGGGTGTGTCTTGCATTTGGATCTCCGATTACAAAGAACTAATCTATTCTATACGAGTTCTTGAAAAAGCATCCATTTAAAGGAAGAGGTCAAAAAAAAAAATATAGTTAAAAATGAGGGAATGAGACGTTATTAAAGTAATGTGATAAGTGGAGCTCTATCGCATCACATTTATTTCCTAATACATATTATATAATAATATTTTATTAAAAAAAAATAAAATATGATATTCCTTATGGGAGATAGAGGCACAAAACGTTTGTTTTATAACTATTTAATTAAAGGGAGAATAGAGAGGTAAAAAGATGATGGTCAAATAAAAATATTTATTTAAATAGTTGTACAATTATTTAATATTAGGAATTAGGACGACAATTTTAATTTTTTACTCCGCAATATTAATGTTTTCTTCAGTGCACAAGCAATTATGGTAACAATTATAACAAATTACAAAATTATACACCTCCTCCAATGCATGATAGAAGAAAATGTGTCGATAGAAGTTTAGTGAATTTGTTATATTACATAAATAACGTGCTTGGCGATCTGAAAATATATATGAGATTGTCTAAAGATCAATGCATTAACAAAAAAGTTACTTTTTTGTGGTTTCTGGCATTATGGAATCATATCCCATTATTCTATTAAACAGTATCTAAAGAATTAACACTGGGAAAAAAATGTCAAGTGAAGACAATTTCAAAAATAAGTAACCAACATATGCCAAAATCAAGGCAAAAATAAAAAAAAATATTTATTTGATAATTTATTTCATATGTTTTCATTGAAATATTTTTTATTATTATTAAAATATTTTAATCACTCATTGGATCCTGTAATCCCTTGTGGGATGCGATGCCGCACACCGGATTCATTGACCATTACGGGTTCACACGACTGGTCAGGTCATGCTAATGTGCTGTGCTACTTCTATTGGAGCTATTGTGCTCTAACACTCACAGCACATCCCCGATGGTAAGAACTCTTAATTTGCCCTGACGCGAGCAACTCTAACAACTTTACATGGCAAATGTGCATATTATTGATATATCTCTATGCACCGAGATCTATCTTGCTTTTTATATTCGGAAATATTTTAATAAGGTCCTTTAAAAAAATTATCCATTAAAAACATATTTTGTGACTATTATCTACAGAGTGCACCGGAAGTTAACGTCATCACTTTCATATTTTATTATTACATAAATTTTATTTTATTTTTTAGTATTAGTTTTTTTTTTTATCAGAGTTACTCAGTGTTGTGTAGCAAAAATGAGAATTTTAGAATATGGACTTTTGTAGCTCTAGTAAAACGTCGATTTTATCGAAATTCTTAAAAGTCAATTATCTACAAAACTATCGACATTTAATAAGGTCATATTTTGATATTCTGGTCAGTCATGAGCTGGCCTATCAGCTCTACAAGAGATGACGTCGACTTTAACGACATCCTGTATATCTGGATTTTTATTTAAATTAAAAATGTATCTTAGAAATATACACTATTTGCAAGTCAATTGTAGCCAGTTCATTTTTATGCCGACTCTGTGCGACCCACATAACACCCACACAAGCCTGCGTTTTTTTATTATAACACATTTCAATATCTTCGCAAAAAAAAACACTAGCTTTGTATGTTATCATCACGAGCATTCAACAAATACCGTGTCCATCAACAAAACAATGGCAATGTGTCATATTAATAAATTCAAAGCGAATACACATAAACATTATATTTATGATAAGAAAGAATATACACAAAGCTCAGAATACAAACACACAATTTCCAGAGAAATAATTATGATATCATTACTTTCCAGATAGCGTCCAAAACTGAATAAAACCAAGACAATACTCTAGTAAATATATTTTTTAAACTTTTTATTGATCTTTCAATCTTATAATATGTCGTTTTGTTTGTTGAGTGAGTATGTATGTTTAAAAAAAAAATGACTAATGCTACATTTACGATTATGTGTGTTTATAGAAATAAACGCAACAATCATGAGCTTCTGAGAAGTAAAAATAAAGAGTTTTTCAATTTTTCTGTATTTATAAAATGTATTTTTTATCTTAATACCAAATTAAAAGAAAGTCATTATCAAAAAATGTTTGGCAAAGAAAACAATATTTGTACTCAACCCTCAAATAAAGTCAAGCAATAGAAATGCATTTTCTTAGAACCCTATCATAAAACCATCGACCTACTCAGTATTCATGTAAAGTGTATGCGTGTGTGTATTCTCGTAACTGGTTATTCCAAAACGAACACTTACACACACAAACACACGCTCAGAGTAATACAAAAACGGGTGGCAAAAGCGACAGGTGTTTAAATACAAAAATACAATTACTCGCTCTCGCTTCTCAAATACTATTTACACGAATACTATAGATATTTAACAAATGCGTGAGGACATTTCATAAATGTATCCCATATATGACCACACGATTGTGTGAATCAACATGTTTCCTATCCAAACACACTTTGCATAGCAATCTGTGCTAATCGCTGTGCGATACTATTTTCTATGAAATTTACATTGTTTTCTGACAAACTAACTAAAAAGATTCGCATTTTATATATATATATATAAGAAAAACATCTGTGACGCAAATGACTTACTAATAAAAGATCTTACGCGTAGTTTCTTAAACGCTTCTGCAGAGCGATTATGCAAAAAAGTAACACAAAACGATATTGCAATCCGCCACTGATTATGTGTCGAGAAGAAAACTTGCGTGATCAATCTTACCTGGTTTTCATGTGGCACCCAGACAAGGCGTTTCTGTGTCCATTCCGCCTGTGTGGCCGGATCATTGAATTGGTTCTTCTCGACGGTCAAGTACTTCAGCTCGGGATCGTTACGATCCACCGTAGGTTCATCACCCATAATGATAGTCGTGGTGGTGTTGGTAAATGTGCGTACACGGGGCAACAGTAAATACTGTCACTGTTGAGCTATTCCTTTTATGATTAGGAGTCTGCGGCTGGTAAGACCGGCGAGTACCGGAGCCGAAAAACGGGTTAATCTACCGAACGTTGCACAAACAACTTTTCTGTAGGTGTGTGTGTGTCCTTCGCACACACTAACACACTATCTTATATACACGCGCGCAGAAAGGAAAAAACGCAAGCAAAACGCGACGTTGTTAAAGAAACACATACACATACAATCGTTCAAATTAAAAAAAAATATACAACGCGAACACACCGCGCGAATGATGTCACGTTCGCACAACGCACGCACACATACACACACAAAAGATTCGCCGGAATGCACGCGACGACGATCGACGGTCTGGGGCGTCTGGTACCGGCTATGTACACATAAATCCTGAGTTCCGGGACACAGAGGGTTGGGCACACTTGAATTTTGAAAAACTAGTCTTTATTGCAGGCTCAATGTATGTATCTTTTTTATGTATATAGTTCTTTTTTGCTAAGCGATGTATCGAGGAGTGACTGTTCGACCACTCTACACTTTTTCGACTGACTGTTCTTTTGTGTGGACGTCGGCTTTCGTTAAGTTGCGGTTGGGTTTGAATTGTATTGCGTTCAGTGGATGCAGAGCAGAGAATGTGCAGCGGCAGCGCTGTGTGGTATATTTGTTAACTAAACCCGGTGTAGAGGTGCCAGATACAATAATATGTCTTTTAAAGTGATTATTTATTTATATATATATATATATACATACACACATATATATATATTCACATGCATTATGGCAGCAAAATTGTGCAGCGACTGATTTTTCTCTTTCTCGCATTAATTCAATTCAATAGAAAATATGATTTTGCATCTCGCTTTATAATGCAGGAAATCAGTGCTGTGGTATAATAATCGACCTTTATGCAAGTGCTGATCAAAGAGATTGTAGGTATTTCCCGAGATGTTTCCCTATTACCTTACTTCTTTAATTTATGTTTGAAATATCATCAAAGATCTGGAACAAAAAAAATAAATAAATGTTTGTTTGTATATTGTGTCATCTGAGTTTATGTATGAAAAACATACATACATGTACTTATTAAACAATATATTTACATGTGAAATGTTGTTGTTTCTCCAGGAAACCATCTGGAATTACATCCAGTATAACTACATTCAGTCGGCATTACGTAATGTAAGAAAGAAGGCAATGTACCGTTATAAATAAAAACAAATCAAAAAAACAAAATGTCAAACTTTAAAATTAAAAAATAATCATCTAAATAAAATACAAAAAACAACCAAAAACTATAATTGCAAATATAAAAGCCACCCTATAGCTATTTTCAAATAATTGAGTTTATATATACTAGACATAGCCATAGCCGAGTGGGTTACCGCGTTGGCCTGGCTTATGGGAAGTCGCCGGTTCAATCCCGGCCGGCAGACCGAAGTGTTTTTAGAATGTAGAACATTAAAACAGTAGGTTCCTCTTGCTAATAATAGCCTATTTCTGAAATAGATTATTGATTTGGAATAACGGGACATTAATGTCATCAATTATCAATGAGTGTATGACGTTGTGACGCGTTGATGATTCACGATTCCGAATATAAATAGCACTATAGATCTCGGTGCATAGAGATATCTCGAAAATATGCTCATTTGGCCTGATCTCTAACAACTTTAGAGTCGCGTCAGGGCAAATTAAGTATCCAAACCATGTGTTGTGAGTGTTAGAGCACAGTAGCTCCAATAGGAGTAGCACAGCACATTAGCATGACCTGACCAATCGTGTGAAGCCTTAATGCTCAATGCACACTGGCCCTGTGTGACACAAGTGATTACAGGATCCAATGAGAGAAACCTCGTTCAAAAATATCAGCAAACATCATAGTTCTACAAATGCATACTAAAACAAACCAGGATGTTCGAGTTCGTAAAGCATTCAGTTGAGTTTTGTTGTTAGTTGCGAAAACATTAAAAAAATATAAAAAATTCATTCAAAATGCCAAGTAATTGTACAAATATTAAATGTTCTTCGCATTATGGTAAATACATAAACAAGCTTTCATAGGTAATAAAAAATATACATAGGCTGTTAAACTATCCTGTCTACCATCACAACAATTTAGATTTCGCTGACAAAACTCAACAAGCCATCAAGATCTTAGACTCACAAACTACATAAAAACTGCAAGAATTCAGAGAAAATCTACATGACTGAAGCATTCTACTCCGTTTGGAATGATGGACTTTTTCCACAAGCTACACAAGAAATGTGTAATCGTTTCTATGAAACCGATAATTTTGTGTGTTCTATATTAGGAGCGACCTCAAAAACTTTATGTTAAATAAATATTATTATATACTATATATAACTTCATCCTGCGGTATTATATTCTTATTAGTATTATTTTGAAGTTTACGTTACTTTTACTATATATGTTACATCTTTATGATTAACTAATGCACTGCCTTTTTTCAGATGTATAATAATTTGAGTTTTTCGGCTATTTATAATAACTTTGAGGTCTGTATGATGACGAAAACTGTTTCTTATTGTTATTTTTGATATAATAAAATTGAACTGAACTATTTTTATAGCGAGCAAACACGGTTGAGATGAATTAATATGTTTATTGCTGCTTTAAATTCTACAATATAAATTATATTAATATGTGTACATTCTACTTATAATAAACTGCTTACGAATAAGGAGTGTTAAAGTTCGTAATAAAATATCCATTAAATGTTTTTATAAACATAAAAATATTTTGTATTGTCTATAAATATAATAAGGAAGTAAAATATATTTTTATTTTTTTTTAATTTAATGGACTTTTGTTGCACTGGTTTGGCACATCTCGTACAGAGGCTTTCCTCTTTTTTAAGATTTTGTTGACGATCTTTTTCTCTAATTTGGAGTCTCGTGGACCTGACTTTTTCCAGACACAAGTTTCCGATCCAACGTAAGGGTTTCGTTGTACCGCTTTATCACCCTTCCTACTGTGTGGGGGCTCACTCCAACATCTTTTGCTATAATCCTATAGCAGCGTTTATCATTTTCTAAATATTTGCGCACAATTTCTTGACGCTGTGCTATTTGTGAATTAACAATTTTTGTTTTAAAGAAGACCCAACACTGACAATTGTTGATATGTTCAACGGTATTTAATAACCTATAATTTGGTGACTATGGATACGCGCCTAGTATGCGTAGTTAATTTTAATTTTAATTTTAGCGTTGAACAATTTCATTCTGTACACTCCTTAGTTCTCTTTGTGTGTGTGCAGGTACGTTGTAATATAATTTTCCTGTGCGGTGGTTTTGTGTGAATCTATACATAGATAATAAGATATAATTCATATTTACAATAATTACATAAAATAACAATAATAACTTACAATTAACTGGTTTTTAAGTAATTTTAAATGTTTAGTTGTAATTTTTCACGAACGGTATACCTAGCGGTGTTAATGTTGTTGTTATGATTTCAATCTGTCAAACTATTTAAGTCATGATTCCCGGTCAACAGTTGTATCACACTTTTAAATATTGTATCGAGCTTATAACTAAGGGTTATAAGATATTGTATATTGCTTATAACTAAGGGATGCCCTGGTAACAAATGTGTAGTGGCAAGACGGATAACATTATTATAATATTTAGAAAATAACATTGTTTGCAACCTATTTTTAATATACTTAAAACATATTATTTTTATGACGGATTAAATAATTATGCATTTTATGTAAACTTTTTTTTTTTTAATTTGGTCTCACCATGAAAAAATAGTGAAGAATAAAGCCATAATACGATATAGAAATATTCTAAATATATTATGCGCCATTTATTTATCGTAGTTATTCACTAGAGTAACATATTTCATTACATTTATGTTACTTCAATTAAACGTGTATGTTACATAGGTTAATTCTTTGTAACTTCTAACTCAAAGTGTAGTTACATTGACCTATATTTATGTAACCATCCCGTGATACCACTTTGATCAATGTTACAATAACTCATTTATTTTTGGGTAAATTTACATACAAATTTCCGTGTTCCGTCTTCGTGATTTGTATGTAACTTTGACTATATGTAAATCTACATTAAAGTTTCTTGTATTGCTTCTTGTGCATTTCCTGAAAAAACCGCAACATACCTTGTTATCGGTCTAGATGAGTATCTACTGATAAAAACATCGACAAAAAAGAGTTCTAGCTAGAGTTCGGTACCCATTTACAGCTAGAAAATCAAAGCTCTCCCTAGAAAATAGGCTCACTGTAGTCAAAAGTATCGTTCGTCGTACAAAACATCAACTCTAAATAGAAACAAACGAGCACCAGACTTATTAAGGAATACATAGACGAAACCATAGTAACCTGGTTTGAAGAAATAACTTCGAAGTCGGACTATCAAATGATCCGCGATGTCATACAACACTATAATGTAAGCTTAAAAAACAAGTGATTGTCCTATTTATCATATTTTATGTCTTCCCCGACACTACTTCGATATACGATTACTTATATACTTACTTTCTAAATAAAAGCCATGTTTTTAAAAAAGGATCCTATAATTAAGAAATAATATATATAATTGGTTAAACGCAATTTTAATTTTGAACCAACAATATTCAAGATTCGCTGGACGACGCTTCTATTGTATACATGTTCGATGTTTTAAAGATAGATAATCTGTTTCTGTAGGTCAACATAATCAAAATTCTCGTCTATATATAATTTTGGTTTCCATTGTTTTCTGGAGAATATATTCAAACAATTGTTAACATTTAGGGCTCTATGTTGCTATTCCCATAGAGTACTTTTTAACGGATCTTTTAACGCATGTTTCGGATATAAGATATATTACAGGACTCTAAGTTGACAGTCCCAATAATTGTTTTCTTATATAATTTTTGTGTAGTTAATTAATTAAATTGCTGTGTGAATTATTGGGTATCTTTCTTGGGAGCATATATATGTATTATGGTTTCGCGA
The DNA here is from genome assembly GCA_027564075.1 of Bolitophila hybrida. NCBI lineage: Eukaryota > Metazoa > Arthropoda > Insecta > Diptera > Mycetophilidae > Bolitophila > Bolitophila hybrida. Next base: position 11,822 of record JANSTU010000851.1, read on the forward strand.
ATTATCACCCCGCAACAACAATAACATGTAATACACGATTTGTGTTGAATTTTAAAAACCATTAATTTGTATGTTATTGTTGATAATTCGCGAAACGAAACGCAAAAAATCCATGTGCTCGGATTATACTATTTCAGATCTAGAATCGAGTAATTGTTTTTAGGGTTATCTATATATACATAAATTATAATTCAAGATCTGAAAAAGCAGGACACTCCAATTTTTATAAATTTAACATATTTTTAAAATATAGTGATAGATATATAGGTTCTTTATATTATTTAATAACTGACAACGACTTTATGGTATATTTAGTGTTTAGTATATAATATGTATTATATATATAAATAAAAATGGGTTTTATAAAAAAATATGATCTACACATAATCGGCACTGCGTTTTATTTGTTTCCTAAAACTGACGATATATACTCCAAATGCTATAATTTATAAGAATTGAGAAGAGGGAATGGACATGAAATTTGAAAACAATTCATCCCAGATTTTGGTAGTTGGGAGTGCGTGGTAGAGAATTCTCGGGAAAGGCCGAGTCGATGCCGCCGATTTGATCAAATCCACCAGCAAAAAGACCTCCGGTTCGTTCAAGCGTTGTCTGCACGACGTCCAAGAATTCCCAGGAGGTCGACAAGTTAAATGATGATCCAGCGGTGATGGTAGTGCCGCTGTTTGATCGACTCGAGTTATAAGAGAACTGCGAGCTAGCAAGCATCGGATGTAAAACAGATGAAGACGTGACGGTTGGCATTGCAAAGCTAAACGGACGATGATGGCTCGTTGTGGTTGGTCAAAATTTCAGGTCCTGCAAGAACAGCGATAGAGATACGGACTCGGATTAGTGGACATTATGAAAATACTACGATTTACCTGGATTAACTAGTTTTTTGAGCTTAATAGTGTTTTATTTATGCTAATTACTATTTACGCGATGATAGCGAGTGTTATTCAAAACTTTTATAGTTTTCTTCTTTTCTGTATGGTATATTTATCTGCAAAATAGGGTATTTTGGTATACGACTTGAAGGATTGAATGGTAAATGCACACGAGATAAAGAAAAACAAAACAATCCTAATATCGATAAAATAAAATAAATAAAAAACTAGTAAACTCAAAATAAGAATCCAAATACGATATAATAATATGTATGTGTATATTTTCAAGGTACCTTAATTGCTTGCGGAAGATCAGGAAGCTTCATATCTTTGATTTGCTGCGGAATGTTCATACTTTTAACAGCGCTGACTGCGCGTGCAGGTGCTGCAGACAAACCAGCCTATAAAGTACATAAAATCGTATAAAAAATCAATTAGACCAGACAAATTTTCTCACCTCTTGCTTGACTAGCTTATTCTGCTCCTCGATACGTGCCAATATATCGGACATGTTTGTTTGCAGTACCATACCGCCCATTACAAGCTCCGCCAGGATATGGTGTACAGCGTCCGCATGAAATATCAAATCCAGCTCGCACACATTCTCGAAGCATTTGTCCAGTGTTTCGACAAACACCTGAATGAGATCAAGGATACCCAACTCGCTCTCAGAAGAGTCCACACAAAACACAAAGTAAAGAGTTGCATAGTGACGATAGATCAGTTTGTAGTCGCTGCCGCCGATCAAACTGAAGCCATAGAAAATACACTAAAATCTAGTTGGAGCGATCAAAGAGCGATTTACTTACATACCACCCTCCAGGAAGTTGCACACGTTGTCATCGCGCTTTGAGACTAGCTGAAATGTCTCTTTGATTATCTGCTGTTGCATGTCCTCATTCTAAACAAAATTCTGGTATTTATTAAGCCAATAAGTAAGATTTTTCATTGATACTCACGAAATATTGATAGAATTTGGACAGTCGTGGTTTGCCGTGATTGTTGAATACCAGAATTGCTTTTATCATGGTGGTGGAAGAGGTGGGAGCTTTTTTGGCTGTTTATTGAGCAAAAAGTGTCCGTAAATCTGTATATTTTTTTTATAATTATTTTAATTTCTGTTGTCTGTTGTGAGATTTTGTCTTGTAGCTATTGATATAAACGTCATCTTGATTTTGACATAATAAACTCGATAAATAATGTAAACTATTTAAACGGTTCACAATAAGTCAGAGTGCGTTCACCACAGTAATAAAAATAAAAATAATGAATAATACGGATTATCTCAGAAATAAACTATACATTTATAATTAATTTGAATTCGAGTACATATTATAAAAAAAAACTAAATCCGAGTACGATATCATATTTTCAAGTACTTTTAGAATGGAGTATATGTATAGTCAAGTGTATAGTGTGTACAAATCAGTAAACAATTACAACTACAAAAAAATATTTCCATACCGAATGAAATATACAACAACCGAAACTCACAAGAAATGGATGATGGAATGTAAAAAAATCAAGTGTTGCTATCTTATGTATATGAATTCCGCAAATAAAATGATATCGCACAACATAAAAAATGTAAAGATTTTGACTTATAATAATCAGCCAAATCTAAACACACATTTAATGGATAAAATGTTCTGACTTTTTTGTTGTCGCATTTCCTATTTCCATATTCAAAATAAATTAGATTGTATTTTTTAAAACACAAAACAATTTACTATATATGTATAGTAAAAAGCATCTGATGGAATTCAAAAAGGTGCTGGCCGGGTATGTATATAAACTTAGACGCAGAGCAGAGGATTTGTATCATGTAATACCAGATTTATGTGTGATAACACAAGTTTTAATTCAGAAAAATCAACAAAACCTTTGAGTTTACAACACGCGTGAATAAATAATAAAAAACAAATATAAATCTATTATTCATTAAAAAAAGAAAATATTGGAAAATACAGAGCTTTTTAAAGTTAATTGTGTAAAATAATTGTTAAAAATATTGCTTCATATTATCCTGCAGGCATTTGTGCTAGCTCGTATATGATAAATGTCAGGTTTCTCGCACTAAATTCCCCTAAATGTTTGTGAGACAAAATACAGACATTACTGTCCATTAGACATTAATTTCGTGGTGGAAGCTAACTTTTGTATACTATATAGAAATAACAGGTTCGACGACAATAAAGTACTATAGAAAACCTTTTACATATTGTTTATTTTCCTCAAATACAAATGTTGTTGTTGTGCAGAAACTGTACATTAACGATAATTTCTAACACTATTTGTATTGTATTTAGCAGAATTTATATAAGTAACAAAATATATGTATTTGAGTTGTGTATGAATTTATATAAATATAATATAGTCAAAATTGAATGGTAATGAAGTCTAGGCAGGCGAATTCTGTAGTCAGTCGGTAACACATATACTCACACTCAAGCAAATTCACACACTAATATTTAACAATATAATTAATATATTGTTTGTGTTTTCAAATAGTTTGTTACTATTTTCTAAATATTGTTATTGCAGACACACACACACACACACACATATTAAACTTAACAATTATATGGTTTTAACGATTGTGAATTTTGGGCTCAACTAATTATGTTTTTGTAAATATGATCGAGTTCTTCTTAAGTAGTTTTCTTAAATATTGTAAATAGATTTTTTTTGTTTTTTTTTTTTTGAAATTAATTGACCTCTTAATCGTTTGAATTTCGATATTATGATATTTGTATGGTAATCATTCAATTGATCTTCTATAACTAATTTCCCCCGAATATGATATTTTACAATGGTTCCTGCTGGAAGTAGTTGTGATTCAAGCACTTTAGGGCACATGGGCGGTCACGTGCATCGAAAGCTAGCATTTGCTGAAAAAATATAAAATTCAGATTATTAATTATTCAATCTTTGAAAGTTGTGATGTGTCACCGCGACGAGTTCGTTCGAGTTCTCGCACAGCTGATGGCAAAGGTCACGTGGTTGACGAGGTTGACGCTCCGGAAAACTTTCACGAGATATCGAAATGCCTGTTGGCCACTGCTCTTCTGTCGGACGCCCAGTTAGCCTGCATATATGAAAATAATAATACATATTCTAATTAGAAACAAGTATATTGCAATTGTAGCCTACATGAAGATCTTGTCCAGTTGATTCTTTTCCGATGTCCCCGGAAAAAGGGCTACCCGTGAAAACATTTCGGCTATAATGCATCCTGCACTCCAGATGTCAACAAAACTATTGTATGGCTGGCCGAGCAGAACTTCAGGAGCCCTGTACCAGAGGGTTACCACGACCGATGTCAGTTTCATCTCAAAATCGTATGTTTTGGCCAGCCCGAAATCTGCTAGTTTCAAATGACCCTGGGCCGAGACAAGTAGATTCTGTGGCTTCAAATCACGATGGATTATACGATGCGAATGCAAAAAATCAACACCGGTCAGTAATTCGGTGGCAAATTTCTAAGCAGAATAAAAATATAATAATTATTTTTTGTTTTTTTAGATTGTAAAAACGCACCAGAATTGTTTGCGGTGCCATTCCTGTTTTGGGCACCGAATCAAGGTAACCGGATAAGTCTTGTTCGAGGTGTTCAAACACAAGAAATAAGACCAACTGACCCTCACGCTCCAGCCGCTGGCCGTGACATACGTCCAAAAGCCTAGCAGAAAATCGAAATAATAAAATCATAAAATAACCTAAAAATACAAAAGAAAATCATAAAATCATAATTTAAAGAAATGTAAAAGCACAAAAAATACTATAATTCGTAAACTGCAAAAAACCGTTAATACACTGTTAAAACATTTGTACGTAATTCAAAATATTGGTGAAAACCACTAACTTGACAATATTCGGGTGCTGAAATGCATCCAGCTGCTTTAACAGTGCAATTTCTCGTAGTGTAGACATAGGTACACCATCTTCAGTCAGAGCAACCCGCACCTTCTTCAGGGCTACGATCTTGCCAGGATTGTTCAAGTCTCGCGCCTTGTACACGGTTCCGTATGCGCCTGCAAAACATAAACAAAAACAAACGATCAGTAAACGCACTTCATCGAACAATTTCTGGTTGTGTGTCTCGGCTAAGGGGCACAAATGTAAACCAAATCTGCGGTGAAATGCGCAAGCGATCGATCGATCGAACGCAAACTCACGCACACACGCATACACACACATACACACGTACCGGTTCCGATGACATTCAGTTCTTCGTAATTTGTGGACAAGCGAAACAGCGGGCTGACTTTAAACTGTGCCATAGCGTCCGGACGGCATTCACACACAACACTAAAACAAGCACAGATTTGAAAACTTAAATTTTATGACCAAAATAAACGGTACAAACGATGCTTGGCTGATGCGCGAGAGTGACAGCCGTGAGTGTTTGCGATATTATGTGTATTGGTATTTGCGTGACTGTTCTTCTTCGAGTTTAGTTCAGTGCGTTTGCGCATACGGTTGCGTTTGTTTTTATGACAGGTGTGATTATATCGGAGACGCACACCGATCGATAGTTTCGTTGAGTTTTCTTATATTAGGAATGGCGCTAAAAATTGTAATAATTTTAATATATTTTGTTAAAATTTAACTTATTATAAAAAAATATAAATGTATTTATTCTTTTTAATTTGTACTCATGAACGATTTTATAATAATTTAAACTATTTAAAAACATTATTCAATGATAATTTATTTTATGTTTGCATTTGATAGGTTTTAGTACATTCCCAAGACTCAAAAGTAAGATACATTGGGTAGAGCCCTCTGTCATTCGGAAATACAACTATAATCTATATATATTTTATATGTTAAATTATATATTCATTTTTTATTAGGATAAAACAATACAATTAATTAATAATTAAAAAATTAAAATCATTTTCTTGGTCGATCTTAAACGATTTTAGCAATTTTACGATGCGTTTACAACTACTAGATTAGGAAATAATTTTTCAATCATGATCGCAGTGATCGTGTGATATTATTATATACTTATTTCATAGATTACATATTTATTAAGGTTTTAAGCGCAAGTAAATTTATATTTGGTGTAATCATTTTGAGCAAATTTTTCAATGTTATCTTATCACAGATATACGCTTTTCATTTCTGAGTATTACAAGCATAATTATAGAAACATTATACCAATAACAAAGAATTTAAACATAAATACACATAATAAACATTCCTATCTGTCCAATTAATCAAATTTGTTCTGGGACTTTCAAAAGAACCAATTCGTAATGGAATGCGGTAGTTTTGATATAGAATAATAGCACCATATAACGGTATATAATTGTGCAATAATAATTGTAATTTACAAATACATATAAAATATTATGCAATATTTTGCTATTTCGCGGTGCTACTAGACAAACAACCACAACAAATTCGCAACATGAAGCATATTGACAGAAGCAATTATATATATATATATAGTATATATAGTATTAAAAATATGTTTGCTTATACGAAGTGTTATTGTGATGAAAGACGTTAAGCCAAAGAGACGGACTAATTGGCGCTTCTGAAATGTTATGTAGTAACGTAGGCGCAAATATAACATATGGTATTGTGGAAGTATAAGTTTTGTCCATAAACCTAATTTTTATGGTTATTCAATAATAATTACAAAGAGTTTGATACGCTAAAGCATTAACAACAATATTTGCGCTACTTAAATCTAAGAATTATTAGGTTCTGGATCACTGTGATACCATTCTTTCAGATTTTGTTTTAAAAGTGGAAAAAATTATATATTTAGGACAATTTATTATTATTAATTATGACATTATAGATTTTAATTTGTTTAAGTGTGATTATTTGTGAGAGATAATTGTACATAAAATTTGACAGGCATTTACCATAATGATCATACATTTCTTTGATAATTTACTTCAGTAACATACATTCCTCCTGACACTTCCTTCTTTAGGAAATAATAATGCTTACGGCAATTTTTTGACATGATATCTATTATTTTCGAGATATTGGCAATTAATTACTGTTTGACAAATGTGTACAGAGATGGAACATGAAGATATTGATCGTAATATGGCCTACAGAATCTGGAGACGATCAGGGTTGAGCGCTCAGACTGTAAAGCTTAGAGATTTAGAAAAACGTTGGATACGGATACGGCGAAAGCCAAGTACTTTGAAGCTTAGTCCTCTCCTATCTTCCAGAGAACTTTTAAGAACTTTTGCGGAATATTGGATATTTTGGGATCAACCATAAACGCACTATCGATTGCAATATTGATGTTGAGTTCATAAACAAGCTTTTTTTTTTTTTTAGTTACGTCAACAGGGATATATCTCCCCAACTGACCTTTATTTAAGTCTTTTCGATATTACATTGTCATTGAATACAATATGACTAAGCACCACGAACAAGTATGTCCGTGCTACTTTTACCAAACGATGATTTCTGTTGTATGGTTCGCTAAGAACACATACTTGTCAACTATTATAAATAATTCAGGATTAACTTAAATACCGTGTGATCCTCCGAAATGCTTCACGGGAAAGATTTAAATCAA
>JANSTU010000872.1:0-19255 GCA_027564075.1 Bolitophila hybrida
CAGAAAAAAAATCGAGAAAATTAGCTTTTTTTGGCCTCTGAAACTCATGTAAACTTTAATACTCTTTATAAAAAGCAATAAAATTTTATCTGTTCAAAAAATAATAGAAATGTATTATACTAAGTATAAATGATAAATACTTGATTTTTAATTGGATTCTCAACCTCAACCTGAGCTTCTTTGATCTACTTAACATCTAGAGTCTGCTTTTATAACTACTCGAATGGATCTTGAGATCATTTACGATAATACTTCATTCACTACATTACAACTAACAAATGTCATAAAAATCACCTAACAGACACATCAACACAGAAAACTGACACCAATTGAGTTCGCTTTGCAAAAGAAAATCGCCGCGATCACATTTTTAAGATTTACATCGAATCACAAAACAAAGATTTCACGTAAATATAGCGGCTCTTGTCTTCATCGCAGCACGCTCGCACGAATCGAACAATGTCAATTAACACAATCTACCGTGCGCGCTCAAAGTCAAAGTCTCACACAGTAATTTTGCGCCAAATACCTCAAGTAGCCAGCCGCGCATGCGCATGAGTCTTTTAGTCCTCCGGTGCACAGCACACACACTACTCTCATGTGTATCTTATGTAACGTTTTTATTGTTGTTAAACACAAGTATAGACGCACACAATTTGTAGGGACTTGTGTTGTTGTGTGAGGCACACGATGATTGTTGTTGTTGCAATCATTGTATAAGTTGTAGCTTGTAGTATAGCCTTTTACGTACAGAATCTTACACATATACCATAATATAAATATATAAGAAACGCACAATCAGAAAACGAAGAAGCGACTAACACAGAGACTAACTCAGAGCACCGTTTAAACATCATTTCTGATCTGAGCGCGCGCATTATTTATGCTGGGCATGCGGAATTTTGTGCGCGGTACACACAGCATAAGCGTCAACGGGTGCGTCAGAAGCAAAGTAATTCGCCATCAACGAAAGACGTGGAATTTCGGAAAAATTGTAAGTAATTGATTCTACAAATAACTGTTCAACTCAATATTCTTAATTAAATTAAATGTAAGCTCAATCAGTGGCATCCTGTTCCTGAACATATGATGTGATCTGCCCATATACATATTGTCTTATATAAAGGTATAAAATACTGTATATTATATAGTTCTTGTTGATGGTTAGACTACAACACTCGTTAACCAGAGGATGCTGAAAAACTATATATTATATGTACACCTATATTTGTGTATTTATATATGCACATACGTGTATGTGTGTGTGTGTGTGTAATGATGTGTACTCCAGCATATATAATAATATACTGTTTTGAACGTCTTCAATTACACACTACGCGAACATATCCTGCACACCGCTCGTGTTCAAGTATACCTATATAATATTTATTGTGTATATAGAAAACGCGTGTGCTCGTACAACAACGAGATCTTGCCTACTAACTACAACAACAACATCAATAATAATAACAACATCAACATGAGCAGCAAATAATGCAACATTTGCATTTCACACATATTCGGAGGTATTTACCAAGTGATTTGATATGTTGGGAATAAAAGTTGTAACTATTGTGAACCCTTCTTGTCAAGTTTCATTAATAGACTCCTGTCAAAATTTGAGATATTTTAGAAACTATAGATAAGCTGGATAAGTATTACCCGGAGTCGGAATGAGGTCACTAATACAAAAAAAACATGAATAATATAATATAAAGCGAAATTCATTATTCTAGCTAAGGCTTCAGGCGTGTCAACAAAATATCTATATCTTATACAAGCTATTGGGTCACCAAATTTGGAACTGCGAAATTCATTTAAACGATTCCTAACCATAGATGAAAAATGAATCCATTTCCATAGTACTGAGTCCATGAAAATATCAAAGCAATGGGTTTCAACGAGAGAAAATGCTCCGAAACGGACAAAATTAAAAAACAAAGGGCAGGTAACATTATGGTCTCCAATATATCGGAATAAACATGGAATAACATACATCGATTATCTTAAAAAACGTAAAACTATGCCAGGCCCATATTTTACTAAATTTTTGAATCGTGAAATCCCCAAAAAACGGCCGTAATTAAAGAAGAAACAATCCTTTATCATCTTGCTCATGAATCGATGATTTCATGGGGCAAAAAAAACTGATCTCCTACTTTCTGTACTCGCCGGAACTGCCCCCAGTTACTTCTATCTGAACAAACGTGAAGAGAATGCCTATTATTAAAATAATGAAAAGCTTATAACTGAAATTGTGAGAGAGAGTATGTTGATAAATAAAACCTACCTTTACCGTTTCCTTATCCTTATTTTAGAATTCTATAGAAATTTAAAAAAAATGATCAAATCATTAAAATCAATTACAATGTTTTTATGTACTTTTCTCCAGATGAATTCGAAAATCGATGTGGTATTATGTTTTTATATTTTATCTTTTTTCGATCTAGAAATTTTTGATATCATTTTAAGCAAGATTTTAATAATTACACTGAACCTTTTTATTATTTAATTATAATTGATTTTTTTAAATGGGCTTTATGAATAAATCTTATAAATAATAATCGAAAGTGATTGATTGATTATTGAATTTGAGACCACCAATAAGAAATAATTTTACGATAAAAATAAAACCAACCAGACAAATTATAAAGTTTATTAAAAAAGGGGAAAAAAGACAGAAAATCAGTAATATGTTGTTTTTTTTTGTCTTTCGACTTACATTTTTTTTTTCGATCTAAAAATGTTTGATATGATTTTAATTATGTATCCTATTTTTTATTTTTAAAATTGGCTTTATAAATAAATTTAAATATACACACAATATGTTAGTTAAAAATAAGGTAATTCAACATTTTAAAAATAGGACAAAATGAAACAAAAAAAAATCCATTTGACAGATGATTTGTAGGCAATCAATAATCTTGAAGTGAGTAAGACTGATACTTTTATGAAGAAAATAATACCAACCCGAAAAATTACAAATTTTATAAAATAAGAAAAAGAAGTGTGGTTTTAACATCCTTATATTTTCCATTTGGATCCAAGAACGACAAAAATCGATATATCTAGCTCGAGATTACATTTTTAAAGTAAAAAAGTAGACATAACACAATATTTCAGTTCCATAGTAATCTTGATTTTTTTAATTGAACGTGAGCTAATAAGAAAAATCACGTTTCATCAAATTTACATTGAATTTATAAACATTTTTATTTTTTTTTAAATAAAAATTGATCACCAAAACTAATAAAAAAAATCAAACATAGATAACAATAGATAACAACGGTTTGGTCTTTAAGAAATTAATAACAAGAATTATGATTGAATAAAAACATTCCAAAAGATTTTGTTTAAAAAAAGTTTCTAGATTAAAAATAAAACATAAGTTTTTAATGTTTATATTATACAAATATTTAAATAGCTTACTAATTCAATTATTTTCAAAGACTTATTTGCCGCTTACTTTTTAAAAGATACATCAGTTACTAAAATTTCGTTTGTTCAACCATCAACCATATTCAAAATGAAAAGCTTGCGAAACAGACTAAGAGAACTCAGCTCCATCAATTTCAATTGAAAATGTATTTTGTTGTGGTCGTAGAGAAATGAAAGATCTGCGGACGCAAAATTAACGTCACCTAATTTGAAACATTTACATCCGAAATCGCCAATTCGAAATTCCTACAATTACGCAATGAATTATTCACTGTAATCTTTAGATTTATTATATCATGCTGCTATCCAAACCTGCATAAATGGAAATTGATTTGGCTCAAACAATTTTTGAAACGAACTCCTATTTTGAGGACATTTTATTGATTAAATTAAAAATAAAAAGATATCTTAATAATAATCAATTTAAAAAAACATTTTTTTGTTGAACTTGAATATTTAGATGATAAAACTCTTCTACTTAAGTATATTTACGAAATATATAATAATAATGTTTTTATTTTTATTAAAATTAAGTTTAAATTATTTCCATCCGGATAACCAATTATATTTTATTATTATCAATTATTATGTAACTAATAAAGATAATTGCAGTTTTAAAAATTTAAAAATTTTATTATTTTATATTTTCTAATTTAATTTTTTTTTATTTCACGAAATTTGCAGTAATTTTACCGAACTTTGCCGACGAAATGGCACTATTCGGTTCACATTTTTGATCGTTACCCCGACAAAATTATTTTCAATGATAAAAATCGTTGATTCATATGTCTGCTGTATATGGAGTTCAATTTTTTTACGAGACCGATCTAATATGTGATAAATTGTGTTTTAAAAAGCCATACTGATATTATTATTTTTTACATATAATTACGCCAGTCCTAATTTATAATGTTTGCGGATTTGAACGTTCGAGCATCTGAACCGGACCCAAGAAGTTTTGATCGCTTTTAGACAAAATAAATGGAGCCATTTAAATCCAAAACAATTAATGTTTGAAGAGCTGATGTGTTTGGTGAACTGATGGAGCTCTATCAATGGTTGGTCAAAGGAGAAGACGAAAATATCTAGTTTCGATACCAAATTCAAATGTGTTTATATAGTAAGATCATTTCAATTTTTTGTAATCCAACAACATGGCAAAATTGATGAAGTAAATTTGAATTAAATGGAATTGTACGATTTGCGTTTAGTTTGGGAAAATATGGATTTGAATTTTGGAAACAAATATATGTTCTCGAAAATATCATATTATGAATATGTATTTGCATTTTACGTATTTTTGTTTATCAGAGTAACATTGAAAGCGCTGAATTGGTAAAATTCCGTCTGACCAGTTTACTCTAAATCGTGGATATTCAAGATATTTTTATTTAATTTTTACCATATCCCCGATAAATGATATCGATTAATAATATTTTCTTAATTATTTTATTTTAAGATATACTAGAATATTTTTTATTTTCCTAACAAGCCGTTTTGGAGTAAATTTACAAAAACAATCAAAAATTAATAAAATACATGAAAATATAAATAAAAGTGAAAAAAAAAAACAAATATATAAACATAAATATTTTTTTCTGACCAACCCTAAGCCACATACGATATAATCGATAATCGATCGTATATAATAGAAAACACGGTCAATACTCACTGTAACAGAAACAAAAAACTAAGTCACACAATTTTGAATTTGCTCTATGTGTTGATTGCTAATTATATTGAGCTTATATCACATATTTTTGAATAAAGCAGTACCTCAAAATAGTATCGTCTATATGATACCGTACGCAGAACAAAAAATAATCAGAAATATTAATCATTAAAATTAAAGACGAAAACAAACGATTTTAGTAAATGATCTGGTTATATTCAGTAAGAGCGTGAAAACAAAAAAAGCTTACTTGATGTCTGTCAAGCTTATTATGCGGTATCTAAACGATACATGAGATATGAAGTGATCCTATGAAAGATGATCATGGTTATCGATTTTGCGATGCAGATTGGGCAGTAGATGTGCCCGATCGAAGATCACTGAAGGGTTATGTTTTCTTGCTACAAGGAAGTGCGTTAAAAATCAATTTTTAATAACATTTGACCCTCTCCCTCTACACTTCGTTTTTTGAAGCTTAGAGGGGTCAAATTTTTCGATAGTACAAAGTCTCGGGAGTATTGTGTTAAAATTTCATGTAATTATACGACCCTCCGGCAGCGCCCGACCGTCGCCGTAACGAGTTTTTCGCCAAAATTTCTTTTTGCATAAACGTGCGGGAACACTTGAATATGGGTCTGGAATCAACGACTCTATGTAAGTATAAAAAAATGGAAAAATACCATCGTATAAATATGTAAAACTTTAAAAGCGCATTTCTCGAAATGTGTCGGTGACCATCAGAACTTATTGAATTTGCACATACACATATGCCGAGGCCCCAAAATTCCCTTTTTTTTTTACAATTACTTAATGGCCGACTTTTAGTGCTGAAATACACGATTTTTGCTTATATAATTAAAAAACGTTTTAAAAAAATAAAAAAATATATTTGGGCATCGCTAAACATGTCCAGAAATGAAATCGTTTTGGATTTTTTCTTTCAGATAAACCTACATCTAGTTACGAGGGACTCTGTAGGCACTTTTCTATATTTTTTCCAATCTATAATTTTGTATAAAACTATATTTTTTTGTAAATAAAGCCGTTTTGTAGTTAATTAACAAAAATTGAAATTTTTTAAAACACACAAATGTTTAGTTTTCATTTCATAATTGTATAAATTTAGTTTTTTTGATTATTCAATTTTTGTAGCAAAAAATATTATACAGAATTTGCTTTGAAAAATTCTGGCTTACTTTTAAAGTATCAATAAATATATAGTCAAAAGTCCAAAATTATATATTGTTATATCGTTAAATAAAATTAAAAAACGTTACATGGTACGTGAAACATATGGAGCTGCAGCAGTTCTCAAATGAAAAAGAAGTAAGTTAATCCTTACTGAATTTGTGATATTCTTTTCTAAATCAATGGCAACACAAGCATATTGCAATACATAATTATATTTGCATATCAAATTTAATATTATATATGTTTTTTTTAAACAAATATTAAATTAAATTATTTAAATACATATACAAAAACACTGATAATCAAAAATATAGAAAATCTTCCAAAAGTCAATACTTAATTCGCCCAATTTAATTCACGCCAGCTTTGAATAAATACGTTACGCATATAAAATTAGAAGTGCTCCCAATCTTCAAGTGTTTGCTTATGCATACACTCAAAATAATACTATATTTATCATATATTTATGAATCCATCGCATTTGCATATAAAACCGTGTGCGTTGGCCGCTCCTCCTACTCCGTACGCACATAATATTCCGATCAACAACAACAAAAAATACAGTGCGTTTGAATGATGACTATTCAAATTCGGTTTGACTTAAGAACACAGAGAACAGAAAAAAAAACGCATGAAATATTTCCTTATTTGAATATTAGACACAGATCTTGGTTGACGGGTGCCCGCACAATGTTTACTCAGTGAAATTATGGATAAAAACGTAATTAATCAAGTAATTAAAACCTCACGAGAATTGGAGACACTGTTTTTGAGAGAGACGCAGAGGAAAACGTGTTTTCAGTGTGTGCTGTATAAATATTGTGTCGAACGCTTCTTTATAGGTATATGTATACGTAAGACGTGCGTGTATATTTGGTCTGTGCAGCATCTCAAGACATTTCTCTCGGGTGCGGTTCACTGAACCTGTCTGACTTACATAGGTAGTCCGGCACGGTAGCCATACACACACACACACACAATGCGTCGTACAGGTATATAGTAGAAAACTATATATAGTGTATATATATAGTATGTAAGAAGCGCGCATCTGGTGTAAAATAGCGCAGCACAACGCATGCCTTGACGACCTATATATATATAAATATGTATAAACGCACACAGGCGCGACGTCGTGTCGTGATTTCGGGGCGATTGCCTTCGAAAATGATGCTAATTGAATTCCTCACGTACAGCTTCTGGAAGGTGCGCACAGACAACAGAGTAAACAGTAAGAAGACGTGGTAATTGTGGATGTATGGGTAAACCGTTATGGTGTATACGATGAGCGTGGGTGTCGTAAACCGCGTGCTCAAGCTCATACTATATGTATAAATGATGTTGTTTTTATTGAGTATAATGTTGTTGTTTTTTTCGTACCAAATGATTAAGTTTGCTCGTGCTCCAGATCTTTACTTAGCTTCATATACGGTTTCCAGTTAGTTTTTTTTTCTGTGTAGAAGACAAGAAGTATATCTTTACATATTAGACATTGTTATTGGTTCCGCCCTCCTAATTTAAATGAGCTCTTTATTCGTAACCCAACGCATGCTTGTTATGCTGTTAATTGTGTTCCCGAGCTGATTTTTCACGTATGTTCTTTTATATAATATATGTTTGTGGTTCTACGGACAGAACGAATCTTTAATTGAGTCTTGCGGACAAGGTGTTAATATGCGTGTGTTAATACGATCAGATTCTCATTAACCTTGACTTTGAAGCTTAAAGTACGCCATAGCCAGGCAGGATGTGCTGGTTTTTTGGCCAGAGGACCTAAGCCGATTATGATTATGATCATAAATTCCAACATTTTCAAGACAAAAATTAAAATTAAAAATCCTAATCTTTACTGATTTAATCTAGTCAAGGAAGCAGATTATACTGTCCTGTATGTCGTAAATTACCTCAACAAAAAAGGGTCAACAAAAGGTAAACTACCTGTTTCAAGATATAAATTGTAACAGCTCGCGTCTTCATGGGAAATGGGTGATTTCGGAAGATACACACACACATGTTTTTTGTTGTACGCTCGTACCTATATAATATATGAAACATTGTCACCGTCTTGAAGAAATTGAATGCGTAAACCGGTTACGCACGTCCTATTCTTTATCATTCTACATTCCTTTGATGTTTTTGTTATAATTAATTACAGCGAGCATATTCAAAACGATGGACGCCGCAGATATGTCCGCATTGGTGGAACTGAATATAAATAGAATCAAAATTATATATATATGCATAACTTACACGTTCTTTGTATATATATATATATATATGCATCGGAGGCAGCCCGTAGTCTCGATCTTAATCCACAACAGCAGAAGCAGCGCACTAACACGACTTATATACGAGCGAGCATTCAGCACGCACAGAAAGACAAGAAATTATATTCACATAAATCGTATAATCAAACATAAAAAATAATAATAATAAATAAGAAGTGTTTCCTTTATAATACATTCATAATATAATATATATATATACTAGTAGTAGAGTGTAGTGTGTAGTAATGTAGTTAGGTAGGCTATTTTATACACGTTATTCTTAATTCTATACACATACAATTTGCGTTATATTTATCTTATTTATACACTGTACATATCACATATATTTTTTTTTTCGCGCATTATTATTTACAACAATAATAATAATAATAATAATAATAATAATCGTTTGCATCGTGTCTTTCTCTAACATATGCACTTTCAGTTATAAATTATTTAATAAGCAGTTAGTTAGTCCGGTGTTGCGTGTCTTGCAAGATGGTTTATTTATATGTATACGCTCAGTCGCCCTTTTCAGACCAGGTAGGCCTGCACATGTTGTCCGTGATGCGTATGATGTGTGGTGGGATTCGCACGCCATGACGGCCGATGCACTCCGACAACCATGGATCCATTGTCTATGCCACTGTAGTCAGAGTCTATGCTGGAGTAGATATGCTCGGATGGTGGACGTGGTGCTGGCTCAACGGTAAGGCCACGACGTACGGGGCGTGGACTTGGGGTGGCCGTTGTTGCGGATGAGTAGTTTGTCTCGTCAGGGTCTTGATAATGGTATGCAGGAGGCGGTGCTTGACGGAATAACACACCTGGACTGGCAGGTAACTTTAGACCACCGACAGGATGATGATTATGATGATGATGGTCTAGTGTGTAGTTATTACCACGATATGGTAGCTCAGCTGGTAGTGCGTAGCGAAGTTTTTCCCAGAAGTGACGATCGTTGCGTCGAATTCGATTTACAGCAACGGCTTTAAGGTATGGCACCAGTTCGACGTCTCCCTCGGCTTCTAGCAGAACATCCGGTTCTTCGATGATGACCAGTTTATTGGGTCGTCCACGTAACGATTCATGAACTGCTCTACGAAGTTCACTGCGACTCCATTCAGTCTGTAAGAAATTCCTTGACAAAACGATGATTACCCGTCGTGATGCTCGTGCTGCTTCGAGAATCTGTAGATGTGATGCTTCCTGGGTTAAATCACGATGCTGCAGACACAATCGCATTGGTGGTCGTCCCATTTCAAGTTCAACGGCAATCTCTCGATGTACATATTCAGCATCCTTTGGTGAATGCAACAGTACCGCATCGTACAGTTTCTCCGATTCCTCGCATCTGGGTCCAAATACCCTTACACCATAGTGCGAGAACAGCCACACGCGCAGTGGTTCACGGAACATAAACACAATAATTAACACGACCAACAGGAAAATCAGCGCCAACACGGCTGCCAACAATGGCACATACATACTGGGCACACCAACGCCACCACCGGATAGGCCACCTGTGCCCCCATCTCCATAGAAATCACTGCACGCAACAGCCGAAGCAGTTGCATTAAAATCCAGCTCACGTTTCACCGCTCCGTCCACACAGTACATGTCCTGAGCGTCCTGTATAATAACGGCACTGTCCGACACGAATGCGGTCAACTCTTGGAGCGCTTTACAGCGACAGCTCCACGAATTTCGTCCCAGTGTCAGGGCACGTAAACTGGCAAATTGGCTAGACTGCAGTTGTAGCACATTTATGGTGGCAATGCGATTACCATCGATGCGCAGAACTTCCAAGGACTTGAGTGGTGTCAGCGTTTCATTTCCAATGTATGTCAACAGGTTGTTCTGCAAGTACAGCTCCTTCAGCTGAGCGAGATGTTCAAATTCATAGCCATGCAATGTGTGTAGCCTATTGTCTTGTAGATGTAGTGTTTGCAGGGACTGAAGACCAGCAAATGTACGATTCTGAATACTGCTGACTAGACTTCCATTAACGAATAGAACTTTAAGATTCTTACGTCCAATAAAAGCATGATTCTGTAGTTCAGGGAATTCATTGCCGTCCAAATACACTTCGGTGGCATCCATCGGTAAACGTGCAGGTAAATCAATGGATTTCTGTTCACCACAATCCACAACATTTGTACTCCAGGTTTGATCGTGATAGCAGGTACAGTTAGTCGGGCATGTCATTTCACAGTCGCACGCATCAAAATCACAACAATGACACAATGCAAAACAGTGTGTTTCATAACGACACAGGAAATCCTTAGGACGCAACGTGGACAACGCTCGTACTGGTGCCCCACGGGCATGTGGCATAATACACTCAATATTCGGCAAATCCATAACACGCGGATGTTGCCGTGACGTTAGATTATTTATGCGCTGCAACCATTCCATGGAGCAGTCACACTCAAACGGATTTCCGCCCAGATAGAATTCAGGCAGTGGTTTGAGGTCAGCGACCGGCGCCAGACGCAGTGTATGCAATTGCAGTTTGGTTAGTGCATTTGCATACAGATCGACACGTGCCAAATTTGTTTTATCAACAAATGTATTCGGATGAACGGTACTGATGTGGTTGTTATTTATGAATAGCAGCTCAATACTGTTTGGCACTGACATTGGTCCCATTTCGGTAATACGATTGTGGCTGGCGTCCAGAGTTTTTACACGAATTTCTTCCTGGAGTTTGTAATAATTGCCCAGTGCTTCGATGTAGTTTCCGTGTACGTCTAACCATTTTAGATTGCTCGGAATAAATGCATAGTCAAACCAGACGAGGTGATTTTCGGAGAGATTCAGCCAGAGTAGTGTAGCCAACGATGCAAATACTCCGTTTATGTCAGATAGGAAATTACGATCCAGACGTATTGCCTCGATTTCGATGTTTTTCTCAAATGAACCACGTTCGATGCTCTGAATACGATTTTTGGCAAGATTTAGTACACTCAAACGAGGCAGGTCCCAGAACATGCCTTTTGTGATGTTTCCGATGTGATTGTCAATCAAACGAAGACCGGTCAGCTGATGAAGATTTCTAAACGATCCATTCTCAAAGCTTGATATTTGATTCTCACCCAGATCCAAGGTGCGTAATACAGCTAGATCCTGCAGTGCAACCGGTACAGTGGTCAGCTGATTTGAGCTAAGGTCAAGCTCTTTCAAGTCAGAGCAGTTCTTAAAGACGTACGGCTCAACGACACTGATGAGATTATTGTTGAGTGTTAGCTTGGACAGAACATACAGACCGTTGAAGAGACGATCGTCAAGCATGTGTAATCGATTCTCGGCCAAGTTCAGTGTATGCAAATTGTACAATGGCAAAAATGCATTATCTTCAATGTGACCAATAGAGTTGTTCTTCAGGTCTAGAATTTGTAGAAAGTACAGTTCCTTGAAGGTCTTGGAGTCGATGCGAGTCAGTGAATTGTGAGCCAGGTTAAGCACAATCAATCGAATGAGTCCCGCGAATGTGGCATTATCAATGTGGTGACTTGACAGTTGATTTCCGCTTACGTCAAGTACTAGCAACTGTTCGAGACGATGAAATAGTCCCTTTGGTAATTCGTACAATTCGTTGTTTTGCAAATGAATTTCACGCAATTCCTTGGAACCATCGAACAGTGCGTCGGGCAGAGATTCCAAATGATTGTAGCTCAAATTTAAAATACGAAGTGAGTTCAGGCCGGACAATGATCCAGTGGACAATTCAGTAATATTATTGTTCTGCAGAAACAGCTGTTGTAGACGTCGCAACCTCGAGATACCCCAGTTTTCCGGAATCGAGCGTAACTCATTAAAACTTGCGTCAAGCGTCTGCAATTCTCCACCTCCATTGCAATTCTTCTCAGATGCAAATCCCAAATTTTCTGCATCACGTATACGATTCTGTGTTAAATTCAACACCTGTAAACTGGCTAGCGGACACAGTACAGTATCAGGCATTGTACGTAAATTATTATTACTCAGATCCAAGTATTGTAGTTCACGAATATTCTCAAATGAGTCATTAAATATCTCCAGACTCTTGCCGGGTCCCCATTCGGAATTACGTGAATTCACACTGAGCTTCTTCAGTGCCTTTAGTCCATCAAAAGCTCCACCGGTCAACTGAAGCAATTTACAAGCATCAATGCGAAGCTCTGTCAATCCGGGTAATTTCATAAAAACATTGTTCGGCAATTGACTCTCAAACAGAAACACAGCACTGCACTCAATGTCCAATTTTGAGGTACCCTCGGCATCCTGTAAATCCAGACCGGCACGTTCGAGTGTACGCAGACGACATGTCACACTGGTACGATTGTACTCCCACGAGCACTGTGATCGTACCGTGCTCACGGCCAGAACCATCAACAATACAGTGTATCCAATCATGATGCTAGACGTCTGGTGTGCACTTGTTTCGGCGCGTCTTCTTCTTCTTCTTCTGGGACACTCTAGGCTTCTTCATAAGCAGTAATTGTGCATTGTTTACGGGCGCGCGCTTACGATCGCGATTATGCGCCTTTTTTCTCACACACACACGCACTAATACACAAGCATATACGAACTTTACATTAAGCGAATAATTGGAAAACTTTTTTTTTATTCACACACATTTTCCGCACACATAACACATAAACACACACACACACACATACAATTCGTTGTATATTATATTCACAAACACAGTCACAGCACCATATAATTCATAAAGTTGGGTATCGATTTGTGTGTTGCGTGTGTTTGTACGTAAGTATATATTTATTGGCGAATGCCAAAGGTTAAAATGAATGAAATGAATATATACTATGTATATATTTATGTGGGGGAGTCTTTTTTCTGCGGGCCGAAAATTATTTTGTTAGCCAGAAAATTGCGTCTTAACGGTACGGCGATCGAATACGAACTGAATTTGAAATGGCTAAGAGCGAAAGTAGCAGCAGTGTTCACGTTCACGTTGCTCTCTGGAATTTTCCGCATCATATACCGACATAAGAGAGCCAAGCATATGAGTGCGAGCGCAAAAAGAGATAATATGCTATATATGCAACATATAATATGCTTTTTTGTTTTGTTTTTATGGGCCGACGAGCATAAAGCATAATATGTATTTAGTGAGAGAGAGCAACTCTCGTATTTAATTTGAATTACGTGCGAGTGTTGCGCGCGCGTGTGTGTTTTCTGTGTATCAATTTGAAACACTAGTGGCAGCACCTTTTGCTGGGAGTCTGGACCGACCATCAATAGAGTTTCCTGCTCTCATCGCGAGCCTCACATTGCGTGTTGACTCGCTCTCAGGGATATTGACGTGCATTTTGGCATGTTTTATGCTGTGATTTCTATGCTAGGTACGTAGTTATATACTATTACACATATATATATGTAAATTCTCGTGTGCGCCGGATATAGCGAGTGTGTGTGAAAGAAATGCGACGAAGAAGGTTAAAGCGCAAAGTTGTTATTAGATGCATGCAAGCGCATTATATGTTGCATATAGAAAACATGTGTAATTTATGCTGAGCGTACCTGCGCGTAGTCTGTACTTAGGTAAACCTGTGTTAGAACGCCATATTTTCCTATGTTTATTTAGTTCATGTACACTTTTTTTTATTTATTTATAAGTTTGTCATAGGTATTTTTTAAATATATAGAATCGTGGAGATTTTTTCGTTTTTAAAAAAAAATATATGTTCCAGCACTTTAACAACCGATGAAAACGTTGATGAAAATTGTTATGCAGAATCGTCGAATCAATAATAGTGAAATTGTTGAGCATGTCGGCATATCGGATGGCTCAACCCATGTAATTCTTTCGATTGTTTTATGCATGAAACGTTTGTTCGGAAATTGCTAAATTTTGGCCAGAAGAACCAGCATGAGCATCGCTCAGGAGCTGTTTAATGACGTCAACGACAATCCAGATTTGCTCTGATTACGTATCATGGATATATGGTTATGTAGTCGAAATCAAAGCACACTCATCCCAATATAAGCGCTCAGAATTGTCGCCAAGTTCGGTCAAATGTAAAGGTTTTGCTCACTGTTTTCTTCGATTACAATAGCGTCATCATGAGTTTCATTATTAGTTCTTGCCAGAAGGTCACACGGTCAATAAGGAACAATACATTGAAGCTATGCGATGAAAACACACGGATTTCTGGCATAATTAAAGATAATGCATCTCTGCTCAAAAACAACACCGTTATCATGCTTTATAGACCGTATTCACCTGCCTTGGTCCCCTGCAACTTTTTAATGTTTCAAAAACTGAAAATACCCATGAAAACTCGAAATGATTTTGTTTTAGTAACAATAAATTTACAATGTTTTTTATAATTTTTATCGTAAATATTTAACATCATATTTTGCAACTTTAATATAATGTTATATTACATTATTAAATTTAGTTTCTAACTTATAGTGTCCAATTTATGGTCATGGCTAAACCATTCCAGTTCAAGCTATCTTGTTACATTAAATTAAACATGGCTCCAATATTGTACACCTGACATCAAACAGCATTCAAAACAGTGGAATTCAACTATCGAACCTTTTCCGAGGAAAGCGAATACGGTTCATTCACCGTTTATTGGGAAACGCATAGAATATTGCTTATCGATTACTAGAAAAAATGCAAAACAATAACAGAAGTCGTGTATTATGTATTATTATGTTAGAATATTTGGGTTTATAGATTTTTCTTAAATTTAAACGTTATACATGTTATACTTTTTATGTTATTAAATCATCGGTTCTATATATTCAATAAATTCTTTTGATTTTTACTTTTTCAAATAAATTCTAGTTTTTATTTTTTTTTTATATAAATAAATTATAGAATGAGAGCATTTTCTGATTAAAAACTTACTTTCATTTTTTTATAATTTTCTATTTTTTTTAAACTTTGAAGTTTTTTATAAAAATAAAATAACTAAAAAACTATAATTAAAATAACAACGATCTTTCTTTTTCTTGTAAAGGCGTTGAGCAATAGTGTCGCGGTATTCAATGGGGCCTGTACGACCACCTTCAGGACCTTGAATACGCTGACGATGCTTGATTTTTAGCACATCGTCACGAAGACGTCGACTCAATGCTGCAGAATCTTGCGATTTCTGCAAGCCTAGTCGGATCAACGCAAAGAAGATGAAGGAAATGCGGCCTAACACAAGCGAACGGGTGCAGCCCATCCAACTCAACGGTGAACCCCGTTTTTTTAGTTTTTAGCTTCTATTTTATATATTTCAATTTTTTCTATTTTCTATACAAAAAAACGAAGTTTTATTAAGTATAACCTTAAAATCGAAAAATCGTAATTAAATATTGTTTTAAAATCTTAAAAATAGAAGTATACACAGTGCGTTCAAACTCTCCTAAGACTAAGGCGAATTGCTTCGATTATGGTGTTCAGGTCGCTAATAAGCGCTACAAAACATTAAGCTAAATACGGCATTGACCGTCTGGCCAGATGGAACGAATACTTGGTGGACAACTGGTCAATGCCCTTGCTGATGAGTATTGTCTTCACTTTTGACTTCTCCTGACGCACTTTTCTCGGTCTTTCTTCTCCTTCTGACAGCCATTCGGCTGGAAGCACCATGTCACGTCACCAGTTACAATTGATTTAAGCCAGTGAGGATTACTTTCAACGGTTCTAATGACATCTCCTGTATTTTTCATGGTCTCTCGAATAGTGTCGTACAATTCTGGCGCATAACATCCTGATCCTGGGCGCATTTCGATCTTCTGCAATGAATTCACTAACTTTTTGGATTGATTCAGGTGTTCGAGTGGGGTGCGATGGTATGGGACGTCCATATTTTAAATTATCTTAATCAGAACATGAAATAAACAAAGAGTATTTAATTTTTAACAAAGTAGATAAATAAAATATAAAATATTATCAGACATAATGATAAATCTATTGAATTTTGTCAATAATTATCATACGATATTCATAATTAATAATGTTAGTCAATTTTAAATTCATGAATTCGATATGATAATTTCTGGTCTCTTGAAGAGCCTAAAAAAGACCTAATAAAAATAAATTGTAATAAAACGGTAAAGCATCACATTTAAAATGTTTTAAGCACTAAGCCATCGCGTGTAAAAAAAATATTAAAATACATACAAAATTTGTTCATATTTATAATTACTGTAGGCTAAAGTATTGTTATACGTTTAATTTCATATTTACTAAAAAAAATAGATAATCTATTCTCTTTCATATCATATATTATTATTTTTTTTACCAAGTACTGAATACTTTATATATACTTAAACACTCAACCCATTTAATGAGAAACACACGTTTTCTTGTTGCAATTGCGTACTTAGTTCGAAAATAACAACAAACGAATATAAAACCACGTGTGCGTATATAAATATATAGGTCTAGATAATATTATATCCTTGCTGCGTTCTGGTTGAATTAATTAACTACACGCAAGTCGATTCCATTGAAAAGAAGTACAACAGCGACATCGCCAGTGCCACAACAACAACAGCAACTACATACTACAATTATTTATGGGTACACCATGTATCGATATTTATATATAATGTAAAATGTACATACATTGTACTACACGTATACGTATATAAAGAAGCATTAAAACGTGTACGCCACAAGACCTGAACATGCTCGCATATATATTGCGGTTGGCACGCACACCAATAAAACACCTTTCCAGTTCTACACAGAATATTTTAGTATACATAGTTTAATACAGATTTTATATATATATATATAATTATATATACTCACCACACACATACACACATATATATATACACAATAAATCGAATAAAAATCATAAGGCCAATTACATCCCGGTTAGTCCGTTTCACACGTACCGAAATTAATAAGGTATGGAATATAATTAACACGGCTCGACACCGACGTCACGTATACAATATACATATATACGTGCGTACGTGCGAGATTAATGCACATATCGTCTGCACCCGCCCCGCAACCCGCATTCCCTGCTTTACCCATCACAGTCGATGCTCCTCCGCAGCTCCCATTTATATTTATATATATATATGAAGAGAACGCACTCCTTTTTCACGCATCTTTCAATGTGCACGAATTAATGTATATTATATATGTTATATACGATTATTGCCCGTTGAAATGCTTGCGATTGCCGCCTATTATCATTTTTTGCCCTTTTCTTTTTGTGGTTCAGTCAGAAGTCATAATCCGCGCGTATCATCTTAATTGCATGAGATCCCAGCGTATTACCTGGGTTCTTGTTCAAGATTCGTCGAATTGTTCATGAAGAGCATTCCACAATGAAAGTAACCTTTAAGCGTTATTTAATAATAGCTGAACGTGTAATTTCTATTTTTTATAAAATAAAAATCTCAATGTTTATTTATAATTTTTTTTTCAACTGTTTCAAAAAATATATTATACACTAAAACAAGAGAAAACTTCCTATGAGATTCTATTTTGTAAATTCACAATAATATCTATTTTAACAATATGACTGAACATCCATATGCATAAATCAAAATCATCAGTCACAATCGACAGATTTCAACGAAGCCGAAGGGGAAAAGCTTTTGAGAGAGGTTGCGGCTTGCATTAATAAAAATCTCTTTGAAGCGCTACCATCGCAGAGAGAGTACATACACGTAAATGTTCTCACACAGTATTTTAGTCAAGTTTATTGGTAGCATACTCTGCACTCTCCAGCTCTCTGTATGTGATCGGAGAGAGCACAGTGCAATATAATAAGTATTCTTTAAGAGCAATCAAAACATATAAGCATTGAGTATATCATGGCAGACGGGCGATTCGCGTATATCTACATTTTATATTTATGTAGTATACATATTTATAATCAGATGAATTGACAAATTTTATCTTACACATAAAAAAAATATATGTCTTCACGATTTCGGATTTTTAATATTTATAAATTCATTATATCATTAAAAAAATACTAAATTTTAGTTGTTTGAAATTGAGAATTTAAAATTTTTACTGTTAGAATAATGCACAATACTCAGAGATTTATAATTTTTTTATCATTGAAAATTAATACTTTTGTAATTTTAAATTCACAATTTTGGATCTTTACTGTTTAAAATTTTCGATTTTTATTTTAATTAATATATTAATTAATGGTAAATATTTACTGCATAATAAAAAAAACTAAATGTTCAATAAGAAAAACTTTTTTTTGTTAGATTTTTTTTATAAAATCGAAAAAATGAAGTACGTTCATTTTCACAGTCAAAATCCAACAAATGGAAATTTTTAAAAATACAAAATCCTAATTGTTTACAATACATATGAAAAATATTATATTTTTTAATAAAAAGTAAATTTTTACTAATAAAAAAAAAAATAATCTGATTTTATTTATAAAATTTTAAATTTTATATAAAAATTCTAAATACTGAAAATCGTAAATATTTACTAAAAAAATTCAAAATCGTAAATTTTTACTAAAAAAAAATCAAAATCGTAAATTTTTACTAAAAAAATTCAAAATCGTCAATTTTTACTAGAAAAATTGAAAGTCGTCAATTTTTACTAGAAACATTGAAAATCGTCAATTTTTACTAGAAAAAATAAAAAACGTAAATTTTTACTAGAAAAACTGAAAATCGTAAATTTTTACTAGAAAAACTATAAAAATTGAAAATCGTAAATTTTTACTAG
>JANSTU010000883.1:0-19245 GCA_027564075.1 Bolitophila hybrida
GGGGTAGGCCCGTATAACCCTAGGTCGAGTACAGTCTCGGCTGAAACGGTTCACCTAGCCGTAATTAGGTACCGCGGTGATAAATAAAATCTCGTCATTATCATATTACTAATATTTTATTAAAATTAATCAATGACACATTTTTAGTTGTCTGTTTTTGTCTTTAATGTATGTTACTTATTCCTAAATAACGGGATTTCGTAAAATATTCAAATGAATTCCACCTTCAGACTGAATAATAAATGCTTTTTTCTCTAGCACTATTTTTCGAGGAGTTCCTTCCGCAGGACAAATTTGATGATCACGGAAAAAGTTAATCAATCCAATTTTATTGTTAAGTTGTGCAAATCTTTCTCCGATACAATTATGTGGTCCTGTACCGAATGGCATATACGTGTAGGGTTCAATATTTTTAATATTATCCGCTGAGAAACGCTCCGGATCAAATGTGTCTGGGTCTGTGAAGTACTGAATATGGCAAAACATTAGAGTTATATCTACATTATTTTTGTTTGTTTGATCATACCTTTGGATCATTTTGAATCGCTAGAATTGGAATAAAAACGGGCATACCTTCGGGAACGACAAAATTATGATGTGGTTCAAGGGAGTACCCATCCGGTGTGGTACATTCTCGGTCAAGAAGCGGAAGTGGTGGGTACTTACGTAGGGTTTCTGAAATCACCATATGCAGATACTCCATATTCATGACACTCTCGTAGGTCAGGTTGCCGTTATTGATGGCCAGTACATCTTTAATTTCCTGGCGCAGACGATCTTGTAAATCGGGCTGATTATATAATAAAAAAATCATTAGGAAATTGGATCAGTTCAGTTAGTTAGTCAGTTCTGTTAAAATAATATCTCACATGCCAGGCGAGCTCAAATAAAGCAAATGACATTGCTGATGCGGATGTCTCAAAACCAGCGGTAAAAAATATAGCAGCCTGTGCTGCTAGAACATCTCCTTTAAAAACTAAAATCCACATTCGTAAATAATTATTTAAATTGCTATTTATTTAAATATGTTGTAGTTCGTACCAATTTCCTTTGAATTGCATTGCTTGTCTTTGTCCTCATGTTTAAGTGTGATCAGTACATCGATTAAATCATTTCTGGTCGCACCCGATTTTTCCCGATCATTCATGACAAACGAGATGGTGTTTCTCAGAAATTTTGTAGACTCCTTAGAAAATGCCTGTATACATTGGAATATATAAAAATTAACTAAAACCAATAACATCTAAACAGCCTCACAATCACCTTAAATCGAAAATATGGCATGATCTCTGGTAAAAAGAACATCGAAGTAAATTCAATAGCACGATACCAATTCACGGCAAACACTCCCTTGCCATTCACACGAAACTCACTGTTTGGATCTTGCAGACTATTTGCATGTACACCGAATGCACAGCTGGCTATAACATCTGTGGTATAACGACTCATTAGATCTTTCAGTTCCATTGTGATCGGTTGACCAACCGCAGCTGGACGTAGCTTGAGCAGTTCCTTGTGCAGTTCGAGGCCAATTTCTGTGATTAGAGCAAACATTTGTTTCATTTTGCCACTAGTAAATGTTGGCGTTAGACGCGCACGCATTTGACGCCAGTTTGGATTCTTCATCATGAACAGATTGTTGCTGCCCAGTGCGTCCGAGTGGGGGTCCGATGAGGTGTGACTGTGTAATTAATTCCTCTTACATATATGTAAACAATTTTATTTAGAATATATAGAAAAAAAATTATAAAGGAAAAAAATAATGAATAATGAAAAGATAAATATAAAGTAGCAGTGGATTTCGGCTACTAAAATTATCATTGTCGAAAAATGTCCAAAAAATAAAAAGTCGCCTTGATCTGTCCTGTAGTCGGTTAGATAGATATCCCTACTGATGGGAACGCCAAGCCGACCAAATGTCAAATGCAGCTCTTCAAAGTTGCAGAGTTTGTAGCATTTCTATTGACACCAGCTCCAGTATGCGATCTTCACGAAATTCGGGATACGGGATAGACCTTATCGAACGGATTGAAAAGTATTGTTGCAGAATTTGAATTGAATTTGAATTTAATAAAATAAAACAAGTTTTGTATAAAAGGTATAAAACATGTGCGTAGGTGCCGGAGACAAAGGAGACGCATTCCGAAAATTACA
Organism: Bolitophila hybrida; assembly: GCA_027564075.1. Taxonomy (NCBI): domain Eukaryota; kingdom Metazoa; phylum Arthropoda; class Insecta; order Diptera; family Mycetophilidae; genus Bolitophila; species Bolitophila hybrida. Next base: position 2,155 of record JANSTU010000883.1, read on the forward strand.
ATAATCGATGATTATTGTAATCATCCATCATAACGATGGCCTCGTCAACAGGACATATTGCACCATTCATAACAGTTTAACATGTTTCCTCATATGAAGATCGTTTTGACCAGTTTTTTAAAGTTAACAATGTCAAGGATGCGGATAAAACGTCCTATTTCATAATAATAATCTGTACCGATATATCTGAACTTATCACATCGTTATTTATTCCAGATCTTCCAAGTAAAACAAGTTATGAAGACATCATGGCAAAGTTCAAATCTCATTTTTTTTCGAAGACAAATAAACTTGCCGAGAGATACCGTTGCAACAACAAAGCTAAACAAGCAGCAAGATTTTTTTTGTTATTCGTTTGATGGTGTTAGCTCAAAAATGTGAGTTTGGTGATTTTAAAAATACCACACCGCAGGCATTGTAGCATTGTCAGATCGTTTCATAATCGGTATCTGCAAAGTTCGAGTAGAGCCATCGACGTAAGCGGACGTGTTGGTTTCAAGCGCTCGCTCTCTGTCTCTCTCTCTCTTGCAAATTTGTATTCATCAAAATAAATGAATATATAGTACCGTTATAGAAACGAATTGTATTATTTCAACTGAGACCAAATATAATAATATAATAATATAATATAGTATAGCAGTAAAATAAATATTATGGTAAATTTAATAAAAATAGTTCTTGAGTGAGGGTAAAAAGTCACTGATTCTCTGTGTTTCATTCCTTCAAGAGTGATACAATTATTCCAACGCCTCTCTAGCATTTCGACACCTTTTTTGTAAAACGATTTGTCTTTGGCCTCAACATAAGCGAATCACCTCTTCATTCGAGCCAAATTTCTTTCCGGCGAGCATTTTTTTAGGTCTGCGAACAGGTAATAGTCGCTGGGGGCCAAATCTGGAGAATACGGTGGGTGCGAAAGCAATTCGAAGCTCAATTCGTGCAATTTGGCCATCGTTGCGATCGACTTGTGAAAGAGAATTTTTTTCTTCTTCATGTGTGGGCGTTTTTTTAAATGTTTTCCTTCAAACGCACTAATAATGCCATGTAGTATTCGCTGTTGATTTTTCTTCCTTTCTCAAGATAGTCGATGAACAAAATTCAGACGCCATAATCTTACCAGCCGACTTTTGCGATTTTGGCCGCTTTGGACGTGGTTCTCCGGCTGCAGTCCACTCAGCAGACTGCCGTTTTGACTCTGGAGTGTGGTGGTGGATCCATGTTTCATCCATTGTCACATACCGGAGCAAAAAGTCCTTTTTATTCCGGTTAAACAGCTCCAAACAGCTCTCAGAATTATCGACACGTTGTTGTTTTTGGTCCACTGTGAGCAGAAAAGGGAGTCAAATGTGACACTGTCAAAGAAACCATTCCATTTTAGAAATATATTAAATTTAAAAATTTCGTACGTTTTAATTTGATTATAACATATTTTTTTTTTATGTATTTTTTAATAAAATTTATTTTTGGTGTTTTTTAAATATATTTTTGGACAACCATATATTTATAGGATTACTATCCCGCAGCATATTCTACTGTAGTTATGGTGAAATACAAAGTTCATGAACATTGTATATACATTTTTCTTTATCTTTTTTTTAAAACATAGGTATATTTTAAAGCCCTCTCACCCCTATGGGTGTCAATAGCGCCGAATAATGTTTGGGTTTTGGGATCTACAAATTACCCCAATAGGGGGTAGAGTGACCTTTTTTCAAAATCGAGTATTCGCTCTGCTATTTATTCGACATAATGTTATATACTTAACAAAAAATGTGTACTGACAGCTGATAATTTTGGAATGTAAGGACGTACATAATAGTTTCACTCAATCGATAGGATTGTTAACTTACAGGGTTACACCATCTTGAGTTTTTAAAAAAAGTCAGATTTTTTTTGGCTATTAAATTTCATACTTTTTTTAGAAGTTATGTCAATTCTGTGTGATGTTAGTATGTAAGGTGACGTTGACTTTTTCTATTCCGTTTTTCTCGAAACTACTTTTTTCAAACTGCTGGATAAGATATCTAGAGATATAATACTGATACCGATTTTGTTGAAATTTAAAACACATATTATTTATAATATTATATAAGATGTAGCAGATAGTTTTTTTGATTGGGTGTTAAATTCATAAGGTATGATTTTTTAACTCAGAATTTTGATTCAAGGATTTGTCCTCATTTGTCTGTCATGTCTACAAAAAAAATCTAAAAAAAACACATTTTACATTTTTAGCTATTACCCTTCAGCTGCTTTCGCACTTGTGAATATTTCTAGCGTTTTCTTGAAATCGACCAAAGCTTTTTTGTGTATGTGTTGGTGTAACTATTTTGACAATTTGTTCGTGTATGTATGTGCTTAAAATGGTTTACATTCGGTCATGTTTTGTATATGTTTATAATTATTTATTGAAAACCAAATATTATAACACAATAAAATATAATTTTGTAACTTGTAATTTATAATAATTTGTATTTATTGACATAGTTTGGATTGGATATATAATTTAACACATCATTATTTTCTGTCCAGAATTGTGTGTGTGTTGTTAGCACTAATCAGCATTAAGTGCAACGTAAATATCCTCTAAAAGAAGCTTAAAGTAAGACCTTTCAAAAAAGTCCAGGAATTGACAAGTCTGCAAGGACAAAAGCGATACAAAAGATCAAAAACTCCAGAACATGCCAGACAATGAGCAGCATATGTTATGGTTTTTGCAGCGTCACCATCACATAGAGATAAAGGTACCCAAAAATGGTTGTTTGAAAATGTAAACGGCTTTCATTTCCGAAAAACAATAGCCTTGTTCATCACCAGACTTAAATCCGCTTGACTATTGTGTATGTAGCATTTTACAAGCCAAGACCTGCGCAAAATAACACAAGTCATTGGAGTACTTAAAAAAATCTTTAGAGCGAGAATAGCAACGTCTAAGCCAAGATGTCATTCGAAAATCATGTTTGGGGTTCTGGAAGAGACTTTTCCTCGTAGTACATACATCCTAAATGATTAATATATTATATAAAAAAAACCTTTATATTTTTCCTTTTCATTTTTTTCAAAAAAAATTTGCGCCTTTGGCATTTGTAAGTATTACATGCAGTAAATCTGGAAGTATTTGGAAAAATTTAACACAAACCCTCTACAAAACCGACGTAACTTGACTTTCGATTTTAAGATTACAGCGGTTTTGACAGATAATACGTTTTACGGCGAGCTGTGAAGGCGGCTTTATAATTAAGATTTTTAATTTTTTTTGACTGACAGGATGAAATGCCATTTTTGAATTAAATAAATTAAGCAAATTATTAATAAAAGATGTATGTTTGTGTGTAGAATACATTTATTTTTTATATTCCATAGCTGCGTAAAAAAAATAATTTTATTTCATATCTAGATCTTCAAAATGGTGTAATGGGGCACAATGTTCCGTACCGTTCCGCACTGCATCGTTCCGTAAAAATATTAAATGTGTCAAAAATTTATAAGATTCGATCCCTATTCGGCACATAGGGCATCAGCAACAAAGTTGACGTCCAAAGCCTTTATCGCCGTCCAGTTCGTTTGAGCTTCTCCCAGCTCTCGTTCGACTGTACGCCCCCACGTCGTTTTCGGTCTACCTCTGCTACGACTTCCTTGCGGCGCTTGAGCTGCAATGTTGTTCAAACCGCGCCGCAAGGTGTGACCGATCCACTGCCACTTTCTCAGTAGAACTTGCATTGAGACGGGTGCTTGCCTGGTTCGTCTCCACAATTCAGTATTGGAGACTACCTCCGGCCATCTGATGCACAAGATCCGCCTCCAGCAGTGTTTGACAAAAGTTTGCAGTTTCCTGGTCAGAGGTCACTTTCCACATCTCGCAACCGTAGAAAATGGAAAATACCTGCATTTTTTTTTTTATTTTTAAAATATTTTTTTAATTTTTTTTTTTTTTTGTAACTATTTTTTTTTTTTAAATTATAATTTTTACATTAACCTCAAAGGGTATTAGCGACCTGATCTGATGCCTGATTCGTACCCAGGAGCTCATTTCCATCATTAGCACATTCCAAACGTTCTGAATGGGGTTTAAATCTGGCGCATTATCTGGCCAATCTAACACTTTTAACTTTAATGTATTTAAATATTTTTAACGCTCTGAGTGGCGTGGCATGGTGCTTCAAATTGCATAAAGATGCAATTGGGTCTTCTCCCATACCAATCACTCATTTGATGTTTCAAAACTGTTTTAAAACCTTAGTGTACTGTTCTTGTCGCATTATACGTTCTACAAAAAAATACGATCCGGGCCTTCAACTGATTGCACTCCGAATCATCACGGATCTAAGATGTTTACCCTCTCTCGCCCAATTTAGAATCTTTGACATCATTACTTTATGTAATTTTTTCTTCTGTACGCCACGATATGTCTTAATGCCTTTTTCAGCTTGTTCTTCGATTTCTGATTGCAGTTTTTTCCACACAGAGGATCATGACAGCTAGGCTAGGCCTAGAACTATTGGCAAATATCGCCGTCATTCCCAGCGCTGACATAATTGTCAATTTTAGCGATTTTAACGCCAACATAGGCTCAAACAACGAAGGGTTGGCCCATGCTATGGTAAATCACGACCTGTTAAACAGCAATCAACCAACGGCTGGAAGGTGGGAAAGCATTTGCAAAGCTTTCCTATGCAGTGGGGAGGAGGTTGTCGATGCACGGCACCGCAGACGCGAAGACTGGGTTTCTGACGAGTCCTGGTGTCTCATTATGGAGCGTCGGCAGCTCAAAGTAAGCTTGATAAGAGCAAAAACCAAGAACTCAGTACTCGATACTCTGCGGTGCACCGCCTCGTAAAGATAAGTGTAAGACGCGACAAGAGGAGACAGGTCAGCTGGGCGGATGATGCAGCAGAGGCAGCAGTAAGGCTGGGGCAACATGGGGAGCTCCATCAGATAACAAAAGATCTCACAAATCGCATACACGGTAACCCATTGTCAATGTGGATAGTGAACAGCTGAAGAGATGGAGAGAGCACTTTGAACCATTGAATCTTGCGATTTCTGCAAGCCTAGTCGGCTTAACACAACGGAAATGCGGCTTAACACAAGCGAACGGGTGCAGCGATAAAAGTGGAGATGTATGGTCCACCTGCCTGGCGAAACTGACCTGATCTGATGATCTTGCGAAGAATCGTAAAGGCAAATTCCGGCGATCATCCCGATCATCCAGCGAAACGTATTCGGAAGCGGAATGACCCTAATAATGTAACTCCTGAGATTTTAGACACTCCTTTAATAAAAATGAACACCATACTAGCAAATTCTTCCGTTCAAAGTCTGTATGTGCTAGATGCCGCGCCAACCATGAAACTTCAAAGTGTATTCTTCCCACAAACCCTACGACTACAATTCCCACATGCCCATATTGCCTTGAGAATCATAGTGAAGGAACGTAATGATGCAAATAGGATCATCGCGCTTGTTCAAAGGAGAAAACAGAAAGGAGAGAATTGCAGAATCCTAGCAGCAGCAAGCCCATTAAATACTCCAATTCCAACTACTGATTAATTCCCACCTATTAGAATTACCATCCACAACAACTCCTACTAAGTCTTCTTGGCGCACCATCTCATATCAAATCCCAACCCGGCTCCTCTACAAAAAACTGATATGAGTGAAAATCACATCACCTCTCAAGTTTCCGCCGGCCACAAGCAGGAATGTTTCAACAACATCAACCAACGGCACAAAAGTCACCCACAGAAGAAAGAGCTGCGAAACAGAAGCATAGAAATGGACATTCGGCACCTGAAACAAACACACCGTCAGGCACAGCTTGCCCAACGACAGGCTCTGTAGTTAAGTTGAGTTCGTGTGCCAAAAGTTGGAACAGCCCCCAATTTTAGATCCTGCAATAAATTCATTTATTACTTCCTTCCTCCCCGCAATTATAAACCCTCCATTCCGCCGCTATAAATACAGCTTTAGTCCAAAATGTCTTGTTCACCGACAAAAGACAGCTTGAAATGTCTTCAATGGAACCGAGAATGGAACTGCCACAGCGTTAAGGACAAGAGAACTGAACTGTAATTTATTATTGAGGAAGAGGACCCAGATCCCATAGCCCTTAACGAAACCTGGCTAGCTGACGGATAGACATTTTCTATCCCAGGTTACAAATGTTCTCGTATGGATCGCGACGATGGTTACGGGGAAGTCCTGCTCGCAGTCAAAGACAACTTGTGCGTATAGGAAATAAGAATTCACACCGACTTCGAATGTGTCTGCTGTACTATGGAACTAGAAAATGACGAACCGCTGACGATTTTGTGTGTATATGTGCCGAATAGCATAACGCTTCTACAACCTAATTTGGATTGTATACTAAATAAGGTTCAGGCTTCTTAGGTGATTTTAATGCTCACGGACAGCAGTGGGATGGACAGATTGATGACCGCAGAGCTAGAGTTCTCCTGAAGGTTTTCGATGACCATAATCTCTCCATCTTAAACACTGGCTGCTTTACTCGAATTGCCTGCCCACCTGGCCCAAATAGCGCAATTGACCTTTCTATCTGCTCGTAGAATTTGGCTCTAAATTTCGTCATCAATCTTACGAAACGCTCCTGGACTGCTCAACCGCTTAAGCCCTATGACTTTGCCAAACACACGAAGCTCTCAATAGGAGTTGGGAAGATTGATCAAAATGGTACTTTTGCTGACAGATACTCTCTGTGCAATATATCATTAAGCTGTGCCAAAGCATCTCAATCCCGCAGAGTTCCTTGAAAAACGATTCGACCAGTCATAAAACCGTCCAAAGACTGGTGGAATGATGAATGTCAACTAAAGTACAATGATAAGATGGACGCTTTCAGAGATTTTGTTAGATACGGTGGAGGAGAATTGTTTCTTAAATATTTTAAAATCCAAGCACAATTTAAACGATTGGTGAAAACTATAAAGGCAGAAGGGAGGAAAAAGTTTTGCTCTTCACTGGATAAGGACTCAATAATGGCAACAATGGGACGTACGTAAAGAGGAATCGAAACAAGTCTGGCTACCGGAATTTTGCACAAAGCACACTGTCGGAACCCAACCAATCGCTTTAATATCCAGATGCACGCAGGACATTTCTTCAGATCTCACTTACATTTGCAATGACTTCAATGCTGTCGAGGAGCTCGAAATGGCGCTGAGCAGTTGTAAGAATTCCTCACCAGGTTTTGGCGTAATTTCATTTGAGCTTATTACAAGCATGCAGATCTCCGTTATACTCAATTCTGTCGGCTAACCTTCAGATAACTTTCACACAAAAAGCTTTCTGCATTTATGGATTGTGGCGCGGTTTTTACATCATTGCAGCTCATGCGCTGCAATAGAACCCACATGGAGGTCGTAGCACAGTCGAACGATAGCTGGCAGAAGTTTAAACAAACTGGACGGCGATAAAGGACGCCAACCGCGTCATGTTCCGCAAATTTGTTGCGGATGCCCTATGTCCCGATTAGGGACAATGAAAATATGGTGATTATGAACATTATTAAAATGATATATATTGACCTTATGAGTAAATTATGGATAATATGGAAATATTGTGTGAAAAAGAAAAAATACAATGTTATGTTTAAAATGTCTATACATACCTGAGGCGGTGGAGATCCCGTGGCCGAGCACTTGAGCGAGATATGCGGTCCAGGACGAACATTTTGCTCAATAAACGTGTAAATCAATTCCGGTACAATGTCTGCAAGAATATAATTTAAAGAAAACACAATTAAAAAAATACTTTACTGCATATAAAATGTAATAAATCTACAAAGTGGCATGGTAATCTGCATGTTAAAATACGCTTTACCACTAAAACACTTAGGCATTTTCTTTCAAATATATATATATATATATACATTTTCCATTTCCGATGATGTATATTTTATTCAATATGGAGGCTTCTGTGTGTGTGTGTAATGTGTATACAAGCTCTCACACATACCTAAAGTAGGTTAACATCGCATGAATATTATCACTAAACCTTAGCTCTGAAAAGCCGAAGAAAATTGAATACTACATATATGTTATATATATATATATACGAGAGTGCACACACATGCACACTCACGCACAGAAAACCACTTTGCACGCGCTCGAAAGAGTGTATATTGCGCAAGAGCATGACTATAGAAAGCATAATATAGAAAAGAATAATATCAAAATGGATTTTTCCTTCTTCTCCATAGATATATATACATGTATAGAAACTGTATAATATATATTGTACAGGCTTGGATTTTCCACAAAAATACTTATACTAACATCATATTATAGGTTCTCATAGTATACTACATGTGTGTTATGTTATAGAGATGTAATAACAACACTCATACATGCACAGAAAACAAACATAAAAACCGTGAAAACGTTTTGAATACACATTTTCTAGGCGAGCGCCTGCACATACACATAACCGAGTGTTCGTCGTTTAAAAAAAAAATAAAAAATGTTGTCTACCATATATATAAGTGTGTGGGTGTGTGAAAAACGGTGAAAACTACATATAATAAATGGTGTCACACCGCATTTTCATTTCATACATTTCTGCACTTCGTTGCGAACACGGCCGCGCGTCTGGTGCTCGGAAAATTTGAGAAATATATATGATTTCGGATAATGCGGCTTGTGCTGCGATATGAAAGAAGATAACACTGGTTGCGCTTGGATCGTAAGCACAGCAAAAACACAAACACATATACATATATTACATAGATATGTGTATGTATATGATATGAACTATGGTGATATATACTCGTATACGACAGGGAAACAATTTCGTGCACATTTTATAAATAATAACTCATTTTTATCGCTTGCGCATTTTTTGCTATTGTTGTTGTTGTCAGCCACCCAAAGTACTTACGTGGCAGAGTACATTTTATCTACTTTTACGGACGGGTCGCGATTTGTATGGGTGGTTCAGTGTATATTCAAATTTCCCATCACACGAGAGCTTGGACACTGCGTGGAAATTGCGCTTTCAACAGTGTATATATATTTTTGATGATGTTCGGATTTGTTTTTTTTTTTCTGTTTTTCGTATGCAGAATCCTTGTGTTTGTATTTGAACAATTATGCAGGATATATTTTGCAGAAGATTCATTTTCAGTTTTTAGTTTTTTTTTTTTTGTAGTGGAATGGCCGATGGTGTATTTTGATTAAAACAAAAAATTGGTGTGGTCAAACGAACTCATATAACATATATATAACATATTTAAATATTTGTTTTGTGCTGTTTTCGTTAAATAAAAAATATCATCATCACACATATCATTATTATATCGTATCATATATCACCATTTTTTTAATGCCAACAAATCGTCTAAACAGGTAGAATTAGATTTATTTAAAATGGTACTCTGTAAACCATCTTTGACTACAAATTATAAGAAAAATGGGAATTACGTAAAAAACCCCTGGAGACAAAAATCAATTTGAGTGAGTTTTAGTCGGTGACTATGCGTGCCTTGCAATAAGCAGCAAAAGTGACGTCACACCCAAATTTATATTTTGCGAAATTTAAGTGCACCCTGCACATGAGTCTTTTATCACACACAGATGGCACCACTTCAAAATTAACATATGCTATGCATTGTAATTCCTGCCTTTTAAAATGACTTCTTATAAAATGAGTTTCTCTTTGGCGTTGAATTTAATTAATTATTTGTGAATACTATTATTTTGTTATGTTTCAGTGTGAAGAACAGTCATCTAAACCTCAGGTAGTTCCAGTCATTTTCTTGGTCAGTAAGAATGTAATTGCATATTAATAAATGTATTACTGCTTAGATCAATTTTAATATAAAAAACAGTTTTTATATTTTGTGTTCTAAATTGGTTTATTTGATATTTTACACAGATTTTTTTATGATAATAAACCAACTTTTCTAATTTTTAATATCAAATAATATACTTTTGCGAATACTCTCAGCGATCTATTTTGGTAGGACAAGTAATTAATTGGTGGCATTAATGTTCCGTTATTCCAAATCAATAACCTATTTCAGAAATATGCTATTAATAGCAATAGGAACCTACTGATTTAAAGTGATACACTCGAAAAACACTTCGGTATGACGTCCGGAATTGAACTGGAGACTTCCCATAAGCCAGGCCAACGCGTTAACCTACTGTTCCACGTCTTACAGGTCATTGTCTAAACAAAAATCTACACATGATTGGAGTCAAGCACACATCGCACAGTAGACCATGTGAAATGGAAGAGAAGACGGTAGAACATGTTATACGTAAATGCCCAAATCTCTCAAGAATAAGACTGCTTTATCCTTAATTTAGATAATAACATATGTCCTCACTCAAACATAAAAAACATTTCGGACTTTATAAGAAGATCGAATTGATTTGATTAGGATAGCTAAGATCTAGAAATGGATCGGAGGAGCACAATGGGTCCGATCTGTGACCTGACTGCGTCCGTTCTTACTTAGAACATTACTCCATACACACAAATCTGAAGGCCTCAGATTCGTTGTTTTCAAAGGGAGGATTCTGGATTGGGATTATCTGGCAAATAGCTAGATCGTGGTCTTCAATTGCATCGAGAATAACTCTAGCTCTACTGTCATCTACGATCCCAACATTGGATACCATCCGCCCTAAAATCGCCTAGAATTATTTTTGGACCATTAACCTTGTAAGGCTGTTTCTGTTTGGTGTATTACGTATATTGTGGTTTTGATTGATGTTCACCAGTGGAGAGGTGCTGATGAACTGGTCAGCTGATGTTGTAGAAAGGGAAAGAATAAGTAGAGGATGTTGTGAAATAAACATACACACATATAATAATGGATACACATATAGCACAGTCATAAGTGAACCAATAAACATATAACTTAGTCCACTGTGTTTATATTTAATAACAAAGTCCAGTACAACTCTACATATTTGCAAAAAGAAAAACTATGACTTGCACAAAAAAATCCTTTAATCTGATTGTGAATACATATACAGAAAAGACTATTAATTATACAGTCTATTGTAAAAGCTTTTCCGAGCCTAATCGTATAAAACGAGTTTCATCGTGTGTTGTTATATTTTCGGTCACGAGACAGGACAAATTGAATATCAACATCAAAATGATTGATGTTTCTTTGTTTGTGTGGGAGTGGTTCGCAAAAAAAAAACGGCAAGAGAATGTGGTTATGCGTTTTTTGCATAACACAAAAAAGGACTTTGACGTCAAAGCCAGCGAAGTTTTCATCATTCAACGAAAATATTTATAAACACATAAAACAGATATAGAATCACAGAGTAAATAAAAAAAACGAGAATGTTACGTCGTTTTTTTTGGTTTACAGGAAATTAATTTTAAATTAGTTTACCTTTCGTTATTTATTTACAACAAACTGCGCACAATTAATGGATGGATTTAATAAATATATATATATATAAAGAAATAACATGCAATAAATATTGAACTCTTTTTTTGAAAATATTTAAATATAATAAAGGATGTATTTTGTTTTTACCTGCAAAAATAAAAAATAAATAGTTTGATATATAGAAGATTAATCTTGTACACGGCTGCCTCACATCATCATCAGAAAACCTCTGTTTCCAAGCTGTAAAATTCAATACAATCATTTTGCCATCAGAAGGCGGTTAAAGTAAATCGTCTGTGTGGCGGCGCGGTGGCTGACGTCGTGACGGAAGTATACATTGAAACGGTTCGGTGGGGTGGAGAGGGGTCGCACAAACACATGCCCATTTGAACGACCACCACACCGCAGGAAATTTAATATGAAGAAAAAAGCTTACGGAAACCCGAGCACACTTTTCCCACTTGCGGCGGCCAAAAGCTGGATACCATCCAAAACTTGATAAATTGCGCGAGGCGCGCGTGGGAGGCATATGGGAGCCATTACGACAGTCAGCAGCGTTGGTGGTATGTGCATAAACTATACCGCATGTCGTATGCGCCTACATATGAGTGTGTGTGTGTGTGTTTGTGTGTGTTGGTACACCGGGGTTTGCATTAGGGTCAGCACCACCGCCCGATGCCACACCGCCGTTTGCGAACAATTTAAGATTTAGCGTACAAATGCGAGCGCTGAAAAAGTTTTTCGATTTCTTTGTTTTAAAACCACAAATTTTGCAGTATACTATATATATATAGTTTATGATATTGAAAACCATTTCGCGTACACATAAAATATCGCACAATTTCGGCCAGGTGGAGTTTGGATGTGATACGTGGATAAAACTGTAAATGAACAAGCCTTTAAATTTAGTTTATAGTTATACAATAGTAATATAATTTTGGTGCTTTTTTGTGTAACATAAAAATGTCGAGTGGAAGAGTTTCAGTTTGGATTTGTTTTAGATTTACAGTTATTTTGTTTTTATTTTGAAAGGTTGTCATTTAGTTATTAGTTTGTTGATTTTTCTTAAGTAATTTATTGGAGACATTGGTATTTCGAGCAAACTGGACACTAAAATATCATATGGGTATATTAAAACAGACTGAACATCAGAAAAACATTTTCATGATTTTTGTATTTATTTTTATTTATTTATTTGCGATATGTTCATAACAATAATTGTACAATTATTTGATATAAATATAAGTACATTTCATTTTTTTTCTCTTTATTTAAGGGGTCAATTAATGAGAGCGATTTACAAAATTGTCATTTTAAGTCACAATAAATGCTCGATGTGCTGACCGTTTGAATTTGGCGCGCTGTCATTTCCTCTGGAAACTATACCAGAGGCGCGAGTGATAGTCAGACGGCCGAACTGAAATGTCAAATGCGTTTATGGCATTGTCGAATTCATTTTTGTACTTGGCAAATGGCATGAAAGGTCTTGGTGACGCCTTTCCAACAAGCCATAAATTAAATCCGTTGAGTAATAAAAAAACAATTTTAATGACTCCCGGTCAAAGACCAAACAAAAAATGTTTCGACCAAAAGTCATTTGGATGTTTCATCTTAGAATTAACCAAGGTACACGCCCCTGAAGTTTCTTCCTTCTTTACTGATACACCTTGTATATTACGTTTGTAATAAGCTTCGAGACGAATCGAGTTACGTCAGTCCAAAAAAAGGTATTACTTATTTTACTATTTTAATAAATCAACTAAATATCCCATCACCACAATAAATTATCTCTCCCTATCTCACCCTCACTATTCCTCCCTCTCCCCCCTCTTTCTTTTTCTGATTCATTCTCTCCCTCTGTCTTGCTCCCACTCATCTTCCTTCACTTCCTCCTTCCCTGCCTCCCTTCTTTCTCCTCCTCTCCCTTCAACCCTTCCTATTATGTGGAGTGTATACAAACAACGACAATGGTTTCCCAACTCTCGAACACACGCTTGAACTGGATTGGACCCATCTTTGCCACTGATTTCTTTTTTGAATTCAAAATGATTGATTAAAAAAAATGGAAAAAACCTTCGTGGTGAACGAAGACCCCAAAAAATGACCTTTTTGCCCCTATATCCCTTAAGGGTTGTTCGATTTTATTCATCTCAACACAGGTATTTTAAATACCTTTCAGTTAATACCAAACACTCCTGGGTATCTCCCATCTCATAAAATTACTTTTACTGTTTTTTTTTAAACTTTGACGCCATCTCACCCATAAGAGTTGCATTAGCACCGAATAATTTTTATGGTTTTGGGGTCTATAAGTGACCACAAAAGGGAGGGGGGTGAAACTTTTTTTCAAAATCGCGTTTTCGCTCACCTGTAGATTCGCCGTGCGTGCGTATTAGTGTGGACAGAGTGGAGCCCCGAGCGGAGAAGGAGGAGGTGGTGTCCAGTCTCCTGTTGCCCTGGCCGGACGCAATCCCACAAGTGAGGGTTATGGAAAGTGTGTTGTCGTGCTTGAGGTCCTATGACCTGGGACATTGAAGTTATGAATAAGCGTGGTGTGAATGTTTGTACGAATTGTGTCCCAACAAGACACAGTGCTCGACGTCGGTAGTCAGTGTGACACAGGCGACCAAACACAATAGATAGGTATAGGTGGTAAGGCTTCGAGGCACAGACCTCTACCAGTTATCGATTGCACTGAGCTCGGCTAGGAGGGGAAACGCTTAATGTCCCTACGTCTGTCAGTATAGCTTGCAACTGGCTGGACGTCACCAGTACAAGCACAAGCAAACACGCTTCTTCATACTTACCTCTTGTACAAAGTGCCTTACTTACGTACATTCCAACCTCCCTGGGCTTGTACTATACCCTAGTCACCAAGCCTTCGAATGTCATTATATATGACACATTCACATAACACATGTACTCAGTCGTCTCTAACGTGACCACACAGACACTGTTCAGTGTTAACCAAGGCTCTTTTTAGTAAACATTTGTTCAAACTTCCAGGCCCAGTCAGAAGATAGCCTATTTCTAAACACAAATCAGGCACAGCTAAACTCATTTCATATCAAAACATACATCCGCAATAAAGTCATACTCATGCTTACCTTCCATTTTCACACTCTCATTCCATCTCCAGGTTTGCCAGGTTTCATACACCCTACACTCACTCATTTAAAGTCAGAAAAGAAAAACTAAAAAAAAAAAATTCCATTGTTTTCGTCTATTTTATAAATGTATACCTACTTATAAACAAACACAACAAATTCGTTTCTCAAACAAAACATATTAAAACACGTACACGAAAATCCTTCCTGTTCATATTCCATGTACATTATTGTGTAAAAGGCTCTAATCGCCGTGTACTTGCCAAGTAAACTTTAACTTTTTAAGTATCTTTTGCATCAAAGCTCAAATTATTTATATTTTGATATATAAAGGTGGTTTGAGCGAACATATAGAACCCGAAATTGTCTCCGGAGTAACTGTATAATTCGAACAAGACATCAAGTGTGTTCAAGTTGACTATACGAAGAATCCAGAATGTTTTATGTACTGATATATATATATCTATTTCCAGATATATATCTATTTCCAGAATTCACGACGAGAGCGAGAGAAGTAGACACTTTCGAGCTTTTTCAAGTGTTTACAATCTTCTTGTGGTGTCATGTCACGATGCCAGATTACGTTTTCCATTGTACGATTTGTGTGTAATACAATATTTGTATGGAAACGTGTGGGTGTGTGTGTGTGTGTGTGTGTGTGTGTATTGTGTTGTGTATTGTATAGATGTTCAACTTGACTTACGACGCCGGTATGAGCTCTGAGGTACATAGCGTTCGTGACTACTCGGAAAAACATGACAAAAAAGACAAATAAATTTAGATACTCTCAGTATATATATAATAAAATCACTTTTCCGTCGCGCACAGGAGCGCTTCTGTGCAGAAGGAAAATCGTATAAAAAAGCTCCGCGATCAAGCTCGTGCAGGGATATTTAGAACTATATATGTGTGTGTTCGTATACAACTAAATATATATGTGAGATAGTAGGAACTGTTATGATTTGAGATGCATTGTGTGTGTGGATGGCAGCACGTACGGATTTGTTATACACACACACAAACATATGCATTCACATAGACTGACATATGTCGCACAATACACGACGAGCTTTAACACATACTTTTATGAAGTTTTCGAGATGTGCTCGCTTTTCTGAAATGCGCACGGCAAAAGATAAATAGAGCAGATTTCGCTTGTGTGTCGGTTTTTTACGCGCAAATGTCATAAATTAAGACAGACAACGAATGGTTTTTAATAGTGGGTTTAAAGCGAAATATTTACGTTTACAGTTTAGATATAGAAAATTATATGAATTTTTATATCGATTCAAACACTAAGTTCTATTGCATTTATATATTTGAAAAGAAAAACTCAAAGTGCATTTTTTGAATTCTATTAAAATCTACTAAAATTAGTACTTCATTTATTCAATGCATTCAGAGACCAATTGAAGAGCATTTACCAACACGAACAAGATCATTTTCAGTCCTAATCGGTTGCGAGACATGACAACCCAATCTAAATACCCACAAACTACTCACGCAATTAAACACTCAGGCACACTCACACAACCACTGTATATATCAATCAAGATACACAATATAGACCCTGAATTAAATTAATGAAACCAATCGGTGTAATTGTTTTAAATGAATAATGCAATTCGTGGAACTTTTTTTATTATTTATTGTTGAAAATTGTCGAAGAATTTAAATTAATATAAAGTTAAGTTTAAATAATAATTAAAAAAATACACATTTTTTATATATTATGTTAAATGCTCTTTTCAGGTCGATCATATTTTGTTTCATTATAAAAACACTATGTTTAATTTAAAAATCGGAGTGAATGCACCAGTTTTACATTGGGCAAATACTCCAAACAAAAGCTTTCACGATAGCTGATGCAAGCTTGTTTTGTGTGTGTATATGTGTATAATGTAAATAGAATCAATTCTAAAGTGATACATTGGTAATTGTGTCTATTTTACAAGTGCATGGGCAACATACACATCACCCGAACCCTAGCGAAAACGCACATAATTCCGAACTGTAAAGCAATTTAGAATAGTAAAATAGTATGTTTGTTCGCTAGCTTGAGTTTAAAGTAGTGTGTGTGTGTGTGTGTGAGAGAGTTTGTGTGTGCGGTCTCGTTGAGATCTACAATTGAACAATGCTTTCATTGTATATCAGGTATATAGACCTTCAAGTACACCTGTCGTGTCATGGAATTGGTTCTCAAAGTATATATAAATTGCGTGACACAAGATGGAATTGGCATTTAATTGTGTTTAGATTACATAAATTGAGTGATTGATTGATTGTACGGTTAAGGATTTACATTTAAAATACATAATTATTGCATTTATGATATATTTTAAAAAGATTGAGAGCAATGGAAAAGTTAGACATATTTTAGAAATAGTGTATTGTACCTCACAGCAATCGTTGCTGATGGGCTTTCTATACAATATTAATCATTGGTGATGGTTTGTTCTATAGAAAATTTATCGTTGGTTTTTCTATAGAAAATTTATCGTTGGTTTTTCTATAGAAAATTTATCGTTGGTTTTTCTATAGAAAATTTATCGTTGGTTTTTCTATAGAAAATTTATCGTTGGTTTTTCTATAGAAAATTTATCGTTGGTT
>JANSTU010000894.1:0-34361 GCA_027564075.1 Bolitophila hybrida
GCCATAAACAAACTAGTTGACAGATCGAGCCCAAACTCCGGTTGGTAATTAAGGAAGGTTGTGCCAACCTACAAAAACATTTTTTTACCGAAACCTCTTTCGCGGCAAATTTAAATGACAATTTCCCGGTACTTTTTATACAGAAAGTATCTTAAAAAATCTAAATAAAAAAAAAAACGTGTTTTACACATACTTTTTTAATATCTATACCTTTTAAACCTTATCATTGAAAATGCTCATGTGAGATTTTATGTTTATTTTATCATTTGCAACAAAAATAACATTTCACTACGTCAGACGATTAACATCTGCTTGTATCTCCACCGCAGCGCTTATGATCTTTGTCGCATATCCATTCGCGTCACGTGACTAACGTCCAAAAATTACACGAAGTTTGCCGAATATTTAACGAACTTTACCGAAGTCATGGTCCTTTTCGTTACACATTTTTCATCTTCTAAATCATATTCAATGATATTATAAAATAATACAAAAAGGATTCTGTAATTATATATTTATATTAAAATCATTATTTGAACCTGTTTTTTCCTTCAAATAACTAAGTTTTCTGTACTTAAAGCAATCTTAGTTCATAATCTCTAAAAAGCTAAATCTTGAAAATAATAGTATTCATTAAACTTATATAATTGCAATCCGAAAACGATAGTACTTTCAACATTAAATAAAATATTATCATAACTTTCGAAATTAATATTTCATTCACTAAATCGTCTCCACTTAACTTGATTGCATAAAGCTTACGACTGTTATGCAAAACTTGAAATACACAAACACACACACACACAAAAACAAAAGCTTCGTGTTTGAGGGTAGGTGCGTGAGTGTTTGAATATTGAAAGTAAATATAATCGTAGCGCAATGACTCGCTTAAGTGTCTTAACCTGATGTGCACAACGGTAACAAATTATATGTCAGCAATAACAATGCACACGCGAGAAGGCTCACCTATAAAAAGCTTCGTTTAAAAGCGCCGACATATCTTATATATAATATGTGTTTATAAAAAGTGGAAATTCTCTGAAAAGCGAGCGCAGACGTTTCGAGTGCCATGAGCTTTATTATACAGCCGTGGATTTTCGCAAATGTGCACACGGGCGCTTGCCAACCCTTTCCGACATTTGTATATACATATATAAAATAAACACAAATATACATAAGTAAATTGTGTATTTATCTGTCTGTATCTGTATATATTTTAATATAGACTATGTACACAGAGTACTCGTTCATTGATTGACGTTGATGTCTCGCCGCATTGCTCCAAAGAGCGATGAGATGCTTGATGCTTGAATTTCGAATTCATCTCACATTGCTGTGGGGTTTAAAATGTGCCAATAAAAAGTCAATATTAGTTTATAGAAAGATGTCTACACTATATACATGCGTATTATATCTCTATATATATAAATTATACGTTTTATATTATATATTTATTTATTTGTATATTGTAAACATGTTGACATGTTCGCAAGTACGCGCACGTGTTAAATGTATTAAATCAACAAATTGAGCTGAAGAGTGTCGCCACGTTATATTTGTTTGTGTTTCGCATTGCGTGTGGATACAGGGCGGCCCATCACGTTAGATGGGGAATATTGTATATACATACGATGATGGTGGCTGGTGTGGAGCACGTTCTGGTATACATAATACATGTATAGAGTTTAATTGTATTTATTGCATTCTCGCAAGTTGCCATATCGTCTCAATGTTTACGAGGCAGATTTGTTTTGAGCTAATAAAATGTGTGTCTTTGCACTGTTTGATGTGATTTATGTCTGTGCTCTGTGAACAATAAATAAAATATACAATTTGAGTTTATTTGATGAATGCGCTGATGTAATCGTGTTATGTAATGCCACGGTGTTATTTACACTAAATTATATATGTTAATTCATTTCATATCGGAGATCTTAAAAGAAAAATATTTGTGGAGTTTTGTTGAACTCAATTGAGCTTTTAGTATTTGGATCTGACGGTAATAATGTTTCTTTAAATACTGAATTGAGTCCAAAGTAAAAAAAAAATAATTTAATAAATACCCTTAGCCAGCCAGCCGAAGACTTAAATAAATGGCGGGCTTAAATCGGCGCTTTTTAATAATAATAAAAAAATATAAGACCGATGTATATTTTATATGTTTTTTACTTATTTGAGTGTCTCTCATCTTACATTTTCTCTGCTGCGATTTTATTACACTGCATTCTCATGTTTTCAAATTTAAATAAATACAGACTATATCCAATCCAATGTCCATATGCATATAATACATGGATATAGTGAGCATATTAATAAACGTACGAATTCGACGGCGACAAAAGATACTGGCTCTCGGTCTCTCGTTTACAGATTTTATTTATGGTTTTAGCTTTAGCTCACGCAGTCCGACAGTCGTCTTCGTTGTCGCGTGAAATATAGTCGTGCGTTTCACTTATGTCAATCGGTCATTACATGCAAACGTAAACTCACAGTAAAAAGGCAAATAATGAGAATTAAATATTTTGTTTGTACAAATTTATTCCTTCAATTCAAAGCGAATTAAATGTGAAATTGTGTTTGTTCAATCTCAGTGCGTAATATATTATACTATATTCAGAGCGTGCCGTTTATTCATTGTATAATACGTTATGTGTGTATATACGAGTATATATAATTGTTATGTGTGAGTTTGTGTGATCGTTGCACAATTGAATGGTGCATTTTGAAAAATTAGGACAGACTCGATAAGATAAACTAATAATAACATAATCTACGGTTACAGAAGTGTTGTATTTACTAGTAATCCTTTAAAATATTCAATATGACAACAATGCCTGTTGTCTGGTGTACAGACTCTCATTCCACAAATAAGAAACCAACTGCATTTTCTTTGCACGGTATACAACTAGAAGGAAACGTAACTGAAAAGCATGTTCAGGCACTTAGAGAGCTTATAAATGCTGCCGCAGAAGGACGATTACTTTTACCTACAGATGGTGCCATTGTCCTCTTGGACTGTGGTATCAGCATAGGCAGTATGATTGTACAAGATTCACAAAAACAAGAAATCATAACAAACAAATCCTGTGTAGTAAATCTTAATGAATTTCAAAAGCCACCTTTAACAAATATTTGTACTAATCAAGAAAAATCAAGTAACTGTATATCAATTGATAATCTTTTTAAAACAAAATCTGATGAACGATCAATTCCAGAAGGAAATCACGAAAAACACGAAATATATGAGTTTTTATGTTGTGCAAAATGTATGATAAATTCAGAAAATATGCACTGTAGCAGCAAATTACAAAATACTAAAATATATAGTCACAATATTAAAAAACAAAAACTTACGCACTTGGGTCAACTTATCAATTTTTCCAATCGACATAATAGAAAATATTCACTGAGAGTTTTTGGTAAAAGGCATAGCAAGAGAATTATCTCTAAATCAGTAAATTTGGAACGAGCACTTGAACATATATTGAATGAAGATATACTTTCAAAATCAAATAATGTCAAGAGTATTTTGAAAAATCACAAATATCGAAAGAACAAAGTCTGTAACAACAAAGAAATTCGATACAATAAAACTATTGACACAAGTACAGTATTATCAAATGTTTACGATTTCCATAATTTAAACTCCAAGGACACAATTAAAACCATATATTCAATAACCACAACAAATCTTTCAATAGAAAATGAAACTATATCGAGGGACACACGACAAGGTTCTTCGAAGTCTAGCAATGATTCCTCCAATGTATTATTAGAACCAAAAAAACCATTGATAGATTTATCTTTGATAAATTCTTCCTTAAACAGCAGAAAAACTAGTTTCGATTCATCTTGTACAACAGATTCTTTGGATTCCGGTTTCATTGAAATGCCAAAAATAATCGATAAAAATAGATCCACTGTTCAATTAACTGTTCCTCCAATAATTATTACTAAGCCAGACGAAGATTCATTCATTTTAAAAGAGGATCCAATTAGCAGATTGAATGTAAAAGAATTATGTCTTGTTCAGTCACGAAATCGTCGTAGATCATACGAAGAATTCAAAGCTCTATTTACTCATACAAATTTAAGCCAAATTTCTATAGGTGAGAATGAATCGGTTGTATCTTGTGCAGTAAATACAGTCAGGTCTAGAAGAAAATCTTATGAAGAATTTAAAAGCTTAGTTAAAAACTATGACGAAGATATCATTGCTAAAAATGACTATAAATTTCAACGTAAAAACTCTAAACTTCAAAAATCAAAAAAATCATCAATTACCGAAAAAAATAGCGCAAACGTTGATTATGGAATGATGTATGATATATTACCTATTAAACCAATTGTGCCATTGGCAGATCAAAATAATTTCAAAAATGACATTGTATATAGAAAAAATCGTCAAATATATGATAAACTATTATCATATGGTACCATATACGATATTATGCAAAAGAAAACTGATCTTTATATGAATTCTTATCAAAAGTATGATAAATATATGACTTATGGTACCATATATGAAATTTTACAGCGTAAATCTGATGAATATGTCGTATTTCGCAAAAATCATGGCCTTTCAGACAATCGCGGTCAAATATACACAAACACCAAATACAGTACAATCCAGTTCGGTAAAAAGTTTGATTTAACTATTTCTGAGACATCTGTGCCGGTTGACCTTAACATTGGGAAAATATACGATATTATTCAATGTGAAAAATTTGATACAATACCAGTAAAATCAGTTAAGAACAGATTTTCTGTGAAAAAGGTAATCGAAGACGAGTTCAATTCTACCGGTATGGCTGATGAACCTAAAATCAATACATATAGCCACCCGAAAAATGTTAAGAAAGTGAAACATATTCGGAGATTTTCAAATATACTTTCCTATACACCAAGATCTCTGTTGGATTTAAAAACAGTTGTAAAAACTGTGGATAAAAGTCATAATAATACAAATATGACACAAACGGAAATTCAATCCAATTCTAACGTAACGGAAGATCTGTATTCGTTTGTCCAGAAAATAATTAAAGATAAACACAAAAGACAACCTGATTTAAAGCTTGAATTGGATGAAGTTTTGAATACAAATGAATCTTTAAAATACACTCAAAATAACATGTCAAAATGTAAAGGAACTCAGTTGGAAAATCTTAAATCAAATGACATTTCTTTAGATTGCTTGACACTGAAGCAACATAAATCTAGACGACTATCGGAGTTTTGCAAAGGGGAATTCTTAAACGAGAAACTGTGAGTATAACATTGAAAATATTTATTAAATTACTTATAATATACAAAACAAAACGAAAATAATATTTTTTTAGAAAGATATTTTTGTGTTTTGAGATAATTGAGAAAAAAAAGAGAAATAATTTTTTATACTAAGAGTGAAATTTGTGTACCAAAAACATTAAGGAAATGAATGCACAAACAAACATAAATGATTCTATAATTATAATTTAATTGTAATTTCGTCATATTCTTTTTGTATATATCTGTTGCAAAAAGTAAAACAGCTCGATCCTAAAAAACAACATGAGTGCGCTTTTTTTTTTGGTTAATACGAAGCAGAAAATGATGATCAAAACCGGTTTTATTTTTAATATACATATGCAGATTCCTTGTTTATAGTTGGAGTAATAAATTGTGGTATATATAAGTATTAATTGTGGGTCCAACTTAAATCGCATCATAAACAAATTCTAAATATACACGCACACATTTGATTCCTTCTGTTGAGATTTTTTGTCGCGGAACGTGTCAATATGTACCAAATTTCTTTGGTTCTACGACAAAAATCTCGACAGAGAGAAAGAAGTAAAATAGAGCAAAAACTGTTCTTCAGCTGCCAGTACTTGGCTTCGTGTGGCTTGTGTTATGGATTAGCAAGCAGTCTCCGTATTTAAAGAAAAACGTCTCTAAGAACAAAATTTTACATCAAAAGTCTCATACAAGAACTTTCTGTTTTTTTATAAATTTTTATTCACTTCATTTGAAATCGACTAAAAACTTGATTTATGCATTATAACCAGATATTTTTTCGATACCTATTGGTATTTATTATATTTATTTAAGTCTGGTAAGCTAAGTCTTTCCATTCTTCCATTCTTAGAAAATCAGGCAAATTTTCTTCACACCAGTCTTGGACACTTTTTGCTGTGTGTGATGGTGCTCCGCCATGCTGAAAACATATAAGCTTCTGCATTGATCCCTTCAAAACTTCTTCTTTGTATGTGTATTAGTTTATTTGTACTCCTTTTTCAATACACAATTAACGGAAGCTTTCCTCTTGGACAAATGGCTCCCGGACCATTACAGAACTTTTGTTTTGGAACCGTTTTACAAACAGGGATTTCAGCAATTTTTGCAAACGATGCTCGATCATTTTGGGCATTGTAAACCTGCTCGAGATCAAATAGTTTCTCATGGGTCATGATGGGTTATATTTAGGTCCTGGGCATGAGTCATCAAACCGTTATAAACCATTTGAAGAAGCTTGGGTTCACAAAGAAGCTCGATGTATTGGTGCCACACGAATTGACACAGAAAAATATTTTTGACCGTATCGACGCATGCGAATCGCAACAGAATCGACCCGTTTCTGAAGCAAATGGTAACTGGCGATGAAGGAATGTTCTGCTGTGTGTTTGGTGGGATTGGTAGGGAATCATCCACTATGAGCTGCTCCCCTATGGCCAAACGCTCAATTCAGACTTGTACTGCCAACAACTGGAAGGCAGCACTCATGCAGAAGAGGTCGTCTTTGATCAACAGAGGCCGAATTGTCTTCCATCAGGACAACGCCAGGCCACACGCATCTTTGGTGGCGCGCCAGAAGCTCCGGGAGCTCGGATGGGAGGTTCTTTTGCATCCACCGTATAGTCCGGACCTCGCACCAAGTGATTACCACCTGTTCTGTTCATGGCGAACGAGCTTGGTAGTCGGAAGTTGGCCACAAAAGAGGCCTGTGAATACTGTTTTTTGTCAATAGGGAAGCGAGCTTCTATAAGAGGGCATTATAAAGTTGGTATCTCGTTGGGAACTAGTCATCGAACAAAACGGAGCTTATTTGACTTAAATCGGATGATTGTAACCAATTTTATGAATCATTGAAAATTGAATAAAAATACTGCAGGACATTTATGACACCCTATCTACAATAATCAATGTTTGAATAGTATATTACAGATTTTGCTCAGTGGTATACTCTATTCGCATTAAGATATCATTCGTGAATGTTCAAAAAGGATGAAAATTATTCTTTTATTTTTAAGTGTGTAAATTTCAATACTTTGTATATTGAATTCCTCATAATTTAAAAAAAGCTTAAAATGAAGAAGTTTTGCAAGAGATTGAAAATGATCCGATTTTGTCGGCGCGACCAATTGAAAGCCGTACTTGAATACCGAAATCAGTTGTAAACACAATTACACGACGATATCTGTACCACCAAAATCACGTGCAACGTGCAAAAAGTTGGCTTTATGAATACGCACAATCTGCATAGTTATGCAATTGAAAACCCACATTAAATCCGGGAAGATAAATCGCAGCATCGGTTTAAAGTAAAACTTCTGTGGAGTGGCATCTTAAACGAAAAAACAATACATACAATCTAAACGGGGACAATTATCAAGATTTTTTAGAAAAAGATGAGCTCTTGATTTTTGTATTGGGGTTGCATAAAGGAGATGGTTTATGCAAAACCAATTGAAACAAAGAATTAATGAGTCCGGAAAAAAAGTCGCTGTAAGTGCAAGACGAATACTCTTTAAAAAGATGCCGCGCTTGCATTCGACTTGGACGTCAATTATTATTATTCTCATTTTCCATAAGCTGGAAAAATACTAGTATTTAAAATACTATATAGTATAGTCTTTTAAATACCAGTATTTTAAATACTATTTTCAAAACCGTATTTTGTAATTTGTATTTTCAAAATACTTTTTTAAAATACTAAAATACTTTTTCAGTATTTAAAATACCAATATTCTATTTCAGTAATCCAAAATCTACAATCAAGTAATCAAAAAAACGTCCGAATAATCTCCTAATTTCTCAGGCATCATATAACAATTTCTAAATATTACTTAAAAATTAAATAGATACTACAATACTTACTTATTAACTGAATTCAATATAAGAGTGCCTGATATTTCATTCAATTTCAATTTACGGTAATTCAAAATTATTTTGTTGATTTTTTTAATGTTTTCGTCGGTAACGACCTCTTTTGGACGTCCACTGCGTTCACCGTCTTCGGTGCTCATTTCACCACGTCTAAACTTAGCATACCAATCCTTGATGGTTGATTTTCCTGGGGCAATTTTCAGAAACTCGTAATCAAGCCAAGTATATTTTTAATTTTGTATATAAGTAGTATTTTGCTCAATTAGTATTAATTAATAAAAAGTTTTTGTCAATATATTGTTTGATACGATCAAGATCTTGTTGCATATTTATGTTTAGTTCAGTGACGTCTTTACAGGAATAAGTTATTGCTATGCCATCAGCATATAGTTGCGCTTTACCATTTAGTTTTATTTGAAAAAAGTGATTAATAAATATTATAAATAAAAAGTTGTGAGCCTTGTGGCACACCGCAGGTCTGTTTTACCGTGTTAAATGCTTTTTTAGATCAATGAATATTGTTGCTGTTAATTGACTGGATTTGAAAAAAATACATTTATTTACCATTATTTACCATTATCTACTGGTTTTTATCGATCTCCTTTGCTACTGTTATAAATTTATAAATTTGGTTAAAATCTACTGATTTTTTAGATATGTGTAAAAAAAATGTAATATGACAAACGTCTTTAAAGAGAAAACATTTCGCTTGATTAAATTCAGTTCAATGGATACGAACGAGCACAGCAAATATTGTTTGTGTATTATTTGTATAGCTCTTATATGTTACCGCTAGAGGCACCACGAGAGTCGTATTGTTACTACTAACTTTTTCTTGCTCCATCCATGTAAAAGTAATTTGGTGTAGATTGCCGAATTAAAATAACGGTAAATCATTATTTGTTTTTGGTTTAAAATTTGTGATATTATACAAAATACATGGACATGGGCACATCAACATGAACAAATATTTTACACAAATTCGTAAGTGTTATGCTTCTTAGTTGAACATGCAGTGTTAATAAATAATATCAAAAATTTATCATTTCAGCAGCTCCGGGTCAAACAACATTTTCAGCATCAGATGATCAACATGGCAATAATAGAGCCCAGACACAAGTCGGTCGAAGGATTCGGCGTCTACAAATGTAGTTAACAATCGTACAGAATATGTTCGGTAAGATTGTAAATTTTGACCATAGCATGTTAATTTATTAACATTTTTATAAAACAGTTACTTCAAAAATCAATAATCAATAATCTTGTAAGATGAATCTGCACAACCATCACAATCACGATTGTAATGCGTGCTGAAATACAAATGGCAGCTTTTATAGTGAACACAATATAGCTATTTTAACGTCGGATCACTTAGTTCCACTCATCAAAGCCATTTTTTCAAAGTCACTGCAATCATAAAAAATGTGACTGGTGCACATCAGCAGGAATGTGTTGCTTTAATGCTTAATGAAAACCCATTCTCGTTGTGCTTGGATGAATCAACTTATGTGTTTCCACCAAAATTGTCGTCGAAGTACTGAACAAAGAAAGAATTCAGGATTACTTTTTTGAGCTATCTCGAGTGCACCAGGCCAATGCTAAGGGAATTTACGATTCGGTTGTTGAAGTTTTTCGTATAAATAAAGTAAACTACAAAGAGAAAATATTATTGGCTCTAAATGATCCTACTAAATGAGCTATATGACTATACATATTTTGTATACTGAGATGGAGCGTCTGGTAAGAACAATTTTAGAATCTTATCAGAAGAATATACTAATAAGACAAGCATTCAAAATATTTTGATTACCGAGGAACATTTTGTCGTTGACGATAAACTCTATCTTTGCCCAAAAGCAGAAGTATTGTTAGAAAAATGTTCTTTTGAACAAAACAAACTTTTTAACAAGAAATGTAGAGATTTTTATATAGAAATAATTAAACAAATTAAACGATTTGATTTTGATGACGAGGAAATAAAATCTTGCAAGATACTTGATCCTAAAAGAGTTGTAGCATAGGAAAATCACGAAATATTACCACTATTTAAACATTTCGAAAATATCGTCTAAGAAAAAGTTTACCAGTCAATTGACAGCGAGTGGCGTGAAATAAAAAATATTAAATTCGATACTCTATTTAATATAAATGAGCTTTCCAACATTGATGTTGAATATTTGTGGAACACCATTTTAAAAACTAAAGAGAGGCATTAATGGGCAAATTTGTATTTGCCATCCACTTATTCGCAGTTTCTTCTGTTGAGCGATCGTTTTCTGCAATAAATCTGAACAAGACCAAAACAAGGAACAGGCTATCGCAGATAACACTCGCTAGAATTCTTTTAACCAAAGAATATCTCAAAAAGAATAATTTCAATTGTTATTCATTTAAACCAGATAATAATTTATTAAAAAAAACAATCAAAACTTGTACAATGACCGAGTAATGACTTTTAAAAACTTAATATCAATTATTTTTATTAAAGTAAAATATTTTGTGTCAATTTATTTTATGTGTATCTATAGTGCCGATTCGGCACTATTATGTGTTTGTCCATAATATGTTTTATCAAATTATAATTATGTGGAATTTTGATTATAAAAACAAATATATTATAAAAAAATATCACTCGATCCAGCTTAGCATATTCGACAATAGAATATTTTGTTGCCTGAATTTAATACAGCGGAAAACCAACTTTTCGTCACACTACTTTACAAGACTACAAAATTTGGTTTTAAACTAGTCTAAAAATGGATATTTTCCTCGATTTTCCTTTTAAAAAGGAAAATACACAGTTGGCTTTTTGACTGAAATCGGGCATAACAAAAATATATATACATAGTTATTTTTGCTATTTAAGAGAAACCGAGGAAAATATATGCTTTATCAAAAAGTTCTAATAATAACAATTTGTAAAAAATATCTCTTTTTCTTCAAAATCAAAATCTACTGGTTTTTTTATATTTTGACATGGCAACTCTGGTCAGATCTAACCTGTTTTTCTTCCATTACGTCAATCCGCTTTGTGTTTCCCACTACTTGCACACACATTTTTCCATGCCAGAATCCAAGTTTTTAATTTGTGTAAGTTGCTCATTAAACTTATTAAATTGAGTCTAAATTTCGAATTTAATTTGTTCAAAAAGATCTTTTTTTTAGCCATTTAAAAAAAAAATACTAGTTATATATGTATAATTTCACATAACGCATTGGTCCAAAACACTTGAACTTGAACGAGTTCTTATATTCGTTCGTATAGTATTATCAATCAAATCAATCAATGAATTAAATAGTGGCTACTAAATAAATACACAATAGAAAATAATAAACTTAAAGATCATGCTGACTTAATTGCAATTTAAATGCAAACGAATGTCAACTAATATACATACTTGTACTTTGGTCATAGTAAAATTGATTTGTAATTTAAAATAGAATAGTATATAATAGTTTCAATTTTAAGTATACATACACTATAAACACATGCACAAACGTACATTTACATATATAAATCACTGTACAACGATCGCTTTTAGTTTTAGATAGATGTTTGTTTTTATGCACATGACATAGTTTTATAAAATTTCATATAAATAATAATAAATCACTTTAAGCAGCAATATGTATGCGCATTTGTTAAGTATATTAAATATTCAATTATGTGTTTGTTCACAAAAACATAAAATATATAAAATTGAAAATTGTTTTTGTTTCTTCTAGTCATTCAAAATCTTATCGTTATTGCATTTAATTAATAGATTAATATCAACATATCATAGAAAGCGCACTTATTTGATTCAACTGACAATGTGTCAATCTCAACTTGTCAATCGATGTATATAATTATTGCAATGTTGAGAAATCTACTTATATCGGCATGGACATACTTATACGAGTATATGCAAAATGTTATATATAGTAATTCATATATACAGTTTTTATTAACAATATTCAAATTAGCGCATATTTGTGATGTTTTTTAAATAGAGCGCATGAAATACAGTCAGAGTCTACGCATTTACACATTTATTTACGGAGATTTTTTAAACTGACGCATATACCGCCTTATCAGTCAAATCGCGGAAAATCGATAAAAAATAAAAACATTTGTGGGAAGCACTTGACATGCACGTTTATTTAATTCTTCAATGTATAAACACACATACATAAACATAAGAATGCACTTTTATATACTTGTTGCAATAAATGTATATATATACACACAGAACAGACAACCAGCTTAGTATAGGTAAATGATAAAAAAAACAAACACTGATTATAATCGTCGAATTACCTTAGTCGTTAATCACAAATCCAATAAATCTGCGTGCGTAGACCAAAAATTTCTAGCTGCGGTCAAATGTACTTTAAAATAACAACAACAACAGTGGTATTTACAAATAAGTGATTAAGGCGTACGACGACACTGAGATATACGAATATAAATAATATTGAATATAAAAAATAGTAGATATATGTTCTATATGTATTTCATACACGCGCAGCAGCGGGCGACACGAATATCTTACAGAACCGAACCGTATAAAAGTCGGAAGTATACTAAATTAATATATTAAATGTACGTTGGTTGAAGAACACTATGTCACTCACTATTCAACATTCACAATTTCACATATGCTCGGAGCTATGAATGTATATAAGTAACATTTTAATTGTAAACACATATATAAGCACTATGTAGTATGTATGTACAGTTACTTTTACTTTTTCTACAGCGGCCGGCGCGGCGTGACGTCTTAGTATAAAGCACATAACTGATAAATACTGAGATGCTTATGCATATAGAATTTTAGTTTGCATCAAGAATACTCTACTATTTATATCATCTATATTTCTATATATAAATCTATTTGTTATTTTTGTGTGTATGTGTGATTGTGTGTGAGAGAGAGTAAGAGAGTTTTTTAGTGTAGTTTATATAACGGTATATGTATTCGAATTATATTTGTGTATGGTGTGTGGCATCTTTGCAATAGAGTGACATACTGTCATCTGCATCTGTTCTTCTGTTCAGTGGACAGTGAAAGGGACTAAGGGAGAATGTTAAAAAATCACCGCAACTGTTTACTCTCAGAACTAGGGCTGTCGAACGTACTCCGATCGGAGTATTTGTACTCAGTGCTGTCATTATACTCCAATTTGAGCAATAAAATTTGTTAAAATTGAAATATAAATTAAATGTTTATGAAAATTGCAGGAAATGTTTATATCAAGTAATATACAGTGTAAAAATATGAAGAAAAATTATTGTCTGTTTTTTCGTAGTCAAGTGTCAATAAATGTCTTTTATACTCTTGAGACAAATTGATCGAATTTATAGGTAGCTTGTGATGTTATTTGTAAAGTTGTTCGAATCGGAGCAAGAAAATTTATATCACCATACTGGCATTGGTCTTGGTGAAGTGATTCTGCAAAATAAAGGCAAACCGTCGCAAACTGTCGCAGTGGCATATTACATGCTCATACACTGCTTGCATATATTTTTGTCATTTTACCGATTCACAAAAACATGCACAATATGCAAAATTGCAAAAACATAATAAAAACGCTTGTGGCTTGTTATTTTTAAGACATAAAAGGTCATTCAATAAGTCTGTAGGATAAGTAAGAAAAAAAACAAAATTTTGACAAAACTCGATTTTATTATTCAACATAGTTGCCTAGTTGCCATAGTTTCTTGCTTGTCATACGATGTACGATGTCTCTTTCTTTCTTATTGAGATCTGAAAACAGGAAAAAGTCGCTGGGGGCTAAATCTAGAGAATATAGTGGGTGGGTAAGCAATTCGAAGACCAATTCATTCAATTTTGACTCCAATGTCAGCAAGCTCGTGCACCTTCAAATTTGCTATCGTTTATAACCAATTTGTGGATTTTTTAAGTTTTCAGGTACGCCACATTTAAATTCAGCAATTCTTTTCTCTACCATTTGTCTGGATGGAGCAGAGTTTGACAGATTGCTGTCAAATTTATACACGTATCGTTCGATGGTTAGTACTAAATAAAAACTAAATGGACAAACTTTTAGTAAAGCCATCTATGTGTCATCCTACGGACTTATTGAATGACCTTGTACGAATAGTCGGTTAAGTTTACCATCAGACGGCGCTGCGATAATTAAGGCTCTCTCATACATATTTGAAACGGTATAAAAACTGCCTATATGGATGTAAATAACGACCCAAGCCAAACAAAGTTTAAAAAAATACATATTTTTAACATTTGATGGTGTTAAAAAAAATGACAATGAAAAAATGTTTTTTGATCATATTTTTTAAAGGAATTATTTAAAAAACGTAATAAATTCCCATCTGCTTAGTTAAAAAAGGTACCCGATATTTTCGAATAAATACCATTTTATCAGTATTAATTTTAAAATTTCGAGGGCACAGGAATATTCTTAAACAAGAAATTTAAAAATGGTGAAACAATTTGAGTTTTTCTTTCTCAAGTTTAAATTTAATCCTTTTCCATATACAATGCCAGGTGTCAGGCATTACTTAATTCAAGAATATTTACATATTTTTTTATTATTAAAATTAAAAAAATGATTATCTTTGAAGTATAAAAATAGGGAAGGGTATTTAAGTACAACGTGCATAACTAGAAGTAAACACTTAAAAAAATATGTGTGAAATTTACAAAAACAGCATGTATATAATAAGACAAATTAATCTTCATTGCAAATTGCAATTTAAGAGAGGTTAATGGTGTAAATGTAAATGATAACCATGAGGGAAGATAAGGTATTTTTTTACATTAGACTTTGTAGAGTTAAAAAAAAACTGATGGACAATAACACTAGGCGCCACCATTTTTGTGTTAGTTTTTTTTATGTATTTTGGCCCGCCAAACGCCAAAATAACTATAAACGAATACGATCTCGAGATATCAATTTTGAAATAAAAAAAAAAAAAAAACAATGTAGTCCACCATTATTGAACATAACATAAGTTAGAATTTTACTAATTTGGTTAGATAATAATAGGGTGTTAAAAAAGTCCTGTGGTATTTTTATTCAATTTTCAATTATTCATAAAATTGGTTACAATCATCCGATTTAAGTCAAATATGCGCCGTTTTGTTCGATGACTAGTTCGCAACGAGATGTCAACTTCATAATGCCCCTCTTATAGAAGCTCGCTTCCCTATTCGCAAAAAACTCGGAGCCATGGACAGAAACAAGTTGTAATCTCTTGGTGCGAGGTCCGGAATGCAAAAGAAATGAAAACTGTATCGGGTCCATAAACTGCACAAATTTGATTGGCGGCTTGAGATGCATTTTTGCATTTGGCGTAGTAGTACTGTAAAATATGTCGGATTTTCTCTTTATTTTGCTCCATGTTTGCGACGTTATATCTCTTTTTTGAGACTATATTATAAGATTTTTTGCAACATTTTGTCAATTCGTCTAGTAATTTCGGTGCAATAAAAAGAAATACAGCGAAAGATTTTTTTCTGTGAAAATTGATAAAGAGCAAAAAAATGTTTAGTTTATCATTTGTACGTAAAGAAGGCACTTTTACGAAAATAAGAAAGAAGAAGATCTATGTAGAGATATCGAAATTATGAACAATTGAGTGAAGGTAGGAACAGTCGGCTTTTTACACTTTTTACACAACTAGTTCTTTTATTCAAATAAATAGCAATCCAGAATTTAATTTTATGATGTTTGTTGATGACGCAAAGATAGTTTTAAATCGGTTTTATTGCACATTGGGAACCAAAAACAATACCAATCGCATTTGAAAGAATCATATAAGATAATGACTAAAATATTGAAATTCATTAAAGTCGTCGCACACACGCTAGCCGCAGCCGGCTTATTTAGATATCAGTATGACAATATATTCATTCCATGAAACAAGACGGAACCGCATTATATCAGGAATACATAAATATTAAACAAAATATGCATAGCAGTCATAGCACACTAATACACAATTATTATTTTCTTTATATGATGGATATGATTGATATAATTATACGTATTTTAGTTGTACGTATTATCAGTACGTAATACCCCGTAGGTGGCGTATAAAAGTTTATATATATTATTATGTTTGACAGAATACAGAATGTCATTCACATTCTGTCAATTATTTTTCACCGAATAAAAACTCTGATTCTGAGCTACGTTTCAATTTTTCATCCGAAAATGTCGGTGAAAATGAAACAGGTACCTCAGCTAGATGATCTGGTCCAATATGTTACACTGCACGTACCCAATCCGGTTATCCTGAATGGTAGCCTGTTCCCATTCTTTGTGCTGTACTTTATTGTTCTCTACTGTTCTTTCTTCGTGTATGGTATCGACTCCGAGTATTATGAGGCTTTTATGGTGACGTTGGCGGTAATTGCCTGTATCCAGATCCTAGTATGCCTTAGCTGCTTCTGGAGTGTACACATTCAGACTTTCTTGAACTGCCGGAAAGTAAGTGTTCAAAACTTTTTGGTTATGTTTTATAAGTTGTGCTGGCATATAATTACTGAATAATGAATATAATTAAAACTTGTATAAATTATTTTTTTAGGTACGACATGTGAAACGTGGTATACTCGCCAAAGTTTGTCCGACCAAAAACAATGGATTCGCCGAATTGGTTACAATTCAACAAACCAATTTGGACACTCCGTCTTCAGAGCCAATATTCTGGTTTATGTTTCAGAAGCTCAAATATGTAT
Organism: Bolitophila hybrida; assembly: GCA_027564075.1. Lineage (NCBI taxonomy): Eukaryota > Metazoa > Arthropoda > Insecta > Diptera > Mycetophilidae > Bolitophila > Bolitophila hybrida. The sequence goes on from JANSTU010000894.1 coordinate 16,857, forward strand.
GGGACTCTGAAAAACATCAGTTCAGGGGTATTGAGTTTCCTGTAAATCGAACATATGGTGAATATATCAAGAGTCGAGGCCACCAAACAGATCTAGATATCGCTACAACTGAACGTACTTATGGCAAGAATCTCATGGAAATGGTAGTGCCCGAATTCATGGAATTATTCACTGAGCGAGCAACTGCGCCGTTCTTTGTTTTTCAAATCTTTTCTGTTGGTCTGTGGTGTCTAGATGAGTACTGGTACTATTCGCTGTTTACACTGTGCATGTTGATTGTATTCGAATGTACGTTAGTACAACAACAACTACGAAATATGTCTGAAATCCGTAAAATGGGTAACAAACCGTACCTCATAAATGTATACCGCTTCAACAAATGGCGTCCAATTATGTCCGACCAAGTAGTACCTGGTGATCTGCTTTCCATCTGTCGTTCAAAGAGTGACATTTATGTGCCATGTGACGTTCTTTTGTTACGTGGCAGCTGCATCGTAGACGAGAGTATGTTAACCGGTGAATCTGTGCCACAATTGAAAGAATCACTTGAAAGCTTCGATGACCATAATTTGGTTCTGGAACCTGAGGGTGATGGAAAACTTTTTCTACTATATGGTGGTACTAAAGTTGTGCAACATACTTCACCTGGAAAATCATCCCTTCGTGCACCAGATGATGGTTGCATTGTGTATGTTTTAAGAACCGGCTTCAATACATCCCAAGGAAAACTTTTGCGCACAATTCTATTCGGTGTTAAGAGAGTAACTGAAAACAATCTGGAAACTTTTGCTTTCATTATGTTCCTGCTTGTGTTTGCAGTTGCTGCTGCTGCCTATGTGTGGATCAAGGGATCCGAAGATCCAGAACGAAACCGATACAAGCTATTCCTTGAATGTACTCTTATACTGACCTCTATTATACCACCGGACTTACCGATTGAGCTTTCTTTAGCTGTAAACACTTCTTTGCTACAACTATCAAAGTTATTTGTGTTTTGTACAGAACCATTTAGGATTCCGATGGCAGGAAAAGTTCAGATTTGCTGTTTTGATAAAACTGGCACGCTTACCAGTGATGATTTGAATGTAGAGGGTGTGGCTGGACTTAAGGCAAACGGTTATGATTTAACTAGTATGGACGATCTGCCGGAGAACACCGTACAAGTTCTGGCAACGTGTCATTCTCTGGCTCAACTGGATGACGGAATGGTTGGTGATCCACTTGAGAAAGCTACCCTGTTGGCCGTTGAATGGAATCTTACTAAACAGGATAATGTTATTCCGAAGAAAGGCAAATTCAAATCAATGAAAATTTATCAACGCTTCTACTTTTCTTCCGCACTGAAAAGAATGTCTGTTCTTGCGGGTTACATGTTGCCATTTTCTAATGATGTAAACTACATTGGTACGGTAAAGGGAGCCCCGGAAGTAGTACAAAAGATGTTAAAAAATGTTCCATCTAGTTACGAACGGGTATGTTAATATTTTTATATTTCTCTAATTAAACAATTTAAATTATATATTTTTTTTTATAGACATACTTGGAATTCTCTCGTAAAGGAGCTCGTGTTCTGGCACTGGCCAGTAAGGATTTCGGTGTACTCGATTCCCAAAAAGTGCGTGACCTAAAGCGCGAAGACGTTGAGTGCGATCTAATTTTTGCCGGATTCCTTATTATATCGTGCCCCTTAAAGTCAGACTCGAAGAGTGCAATTAAAGAAATCGTTCGAGCCTCACACAAAGTCGTTATGATTACCGGTGATAATCCGTTGACGGCTTGTCACGTTGCCAAAGAGCTGCGCTTTACCCGTAAAACCGTAGTTGTTCTAACCCAAGGATTCCTAGATGACGATGAGAAAAAGTCTTGGTTTTGGCAGTCAATCAATGAAGAGATTACCGTACGAATTTCGAAGGATTACAAAAAGCTTCTGACCGACCATGATCTTGCGATCACCGGCGACGGGTTACAATACTTAAGCGAATTCAAAAATGACTACTTTCTCAATATTGTTCCATATATCTCTGTCTATGCACGATTTGCACCTAAACAAAAAGAGTTTGTTATCACTACTTTAAAAACGTTAGGTGAGTTTATTCGCCTGTTTTAAAAATTATAAACTTTTGTAAACTTATTTATCTTAGGTTACTTTACATTGATGTGCGGTGATGGGACAAACGATGTTGGAGCTCTCAAGCATGCCCATGTGGGTGTTTCGATTCTTAGCAATAGTACTATTAAGAAAATTAAGGATGCTACAGGGCCAATTGATCCGAAACCAGCGCTTCGATCGGTTGACATGAAATCAGAAGCTTTGTCACCTCGAGAAAGAGCACTCGCAAGACACAAGGCCAATCTGGCTAGCTCTCAGGAGAAGATTCAACAGGTTTGTATTTGTAAACACAAATTTTATGAAATATTCTAAAGAATAATGTTATTTTAGGCCCTAAAAGATATTGACGAGGAACAGGTTCAAATTGTTAAATTAGGTGATGCCAGTATTGCTGCACCGTTTACCAGTAAACTATCATCAATCCAAAGCGGTAATAAATAGAATCATTTTTCCAACATTTATGTTTTATAATATTATTTACTTAATTTTAAAGTATGCCACATAATCAAACAAGGAAGATGTACGCTTGTTACTACTCTACAAATGTTTAAAATCCTGGCATTAAACGCACTTATTTCGGCCTATTGTCAATCAGTGTTATACGTAGATGGCGTTAAATTTAGCGATACACAGGCTACCCTCCAAGGATTACTGATTGCATCTTGCTTTTTGTTCATTATCCGATCAAAGGTAAATCAATATAATATGCTTTAATATTTCTTTACTTTAATAATTACTTTGTATTTTAGCCACTGAAAGTATTGTCGAAAGAAGCCCCACTTCCGAACATTTTCAATTTCTATACGCTATCTACGATTCTCACTCAGTTCGCTGTTCATTTCATAGCATTGGTATGGTTGACAAGAGAGGCCACTGCGTTGAGTCCTGTAAAAGAAGCAAAAATTGTTTTGGACCTTGATCTTGAGCCCGGCGCAGAGAAACCACCATTTGTACCAAACATTGTAAACAGTACCGTTTACATTATTTGTTTGGCCTTACAAGTCTCAACATTCGCTGTGAATCACAAGGTAAATATTTATGAGTTTATTTATTTCACATATATTTTATAAGTTGCTTTTAGGGTCATCCCTTTATGGAAAGCCTACGTGAGAACAAACTTCTTATGTATGCCATCGGAACAGCTAGCTCCGTTGTGGTTCTTTTGTCTCTGGGTCTATCCACTGAATTAAATTCCATGTTCGAAATAATAGATTTTCCAGAAGAAGTGAGTATAATTTTATAAAACGAATGTTTTTTCTAAAATATCTAATTTTTTATTTACAGTTTCAAAAAACACTTATTTGTGTACTGTTGGCCGACACAGTACTTGCCTTTGCCGCCGATCGTCTATGTTCGTTGGTCTTCGGCTCAATTCGTAGCAAATCGGCCCTTCACAATTACTGACCCACAATTCATTGGGCTAGCTAGTAAATAATGTATTAGAAAATGTACCGGGAAAGAAGATCATCTACTATACTGATAACAATAGCATTTTCGCAAAACAGATGGATCCAAATAATATAATATTTATAAATAATATACAGCATAATTTTATATAATTGTATATCTATATACTATTTCTATGGTGTGTCCTTAGTCCATATTTTCTTGTTAAACGTTTCGACTTTCATCAAACCTGTATTTATATTTATATATTTAATATAAAGATTCCATAAATTTAAGTATAATACAAAATCATTGACAGTAAACATCCCTTTATTGAATGACCTACCTATTTTTTTGCAACAGCCATGTAAAATTATCACAAATGCAGATTTTGTATTTGTATTTATTTATAATTTTCTAAAACAACAATAAAATATTTGTATTATATAATTTAAATTATATATATGCACAATTTAAAATAGTCCGTTTTCACACAATTGGGAGGATTTTCCTTAGAAAAACAAAATAAATATAGAATTCTATTTGATGTTTTGTTGTGTATGTGTTAAAGTACAATATAGCTTATAAAACTAGTAGCACTAACTATGCATTTTTGGAAAGTTGGTTGTAGTTGTCATTTACATTTAAACAATGTCTTTAGAATGTGATAAGGATATATGTAAATAATTCATGTAATTTGGAAAACTATGAATGAAATAGTAAATTGCAGACGATAAACAAAATCATCTTAAACTGAAATTGTAATAATAAATCGTTATTAAATATTCATATTTGTTTATTCAATAATAAATAATGATAACGCCAGCAAATTGTGTAGTGATTATGGTTAAAATAGATAAAAATTTGGTTAAATAATATAAAACAACAACAAAATCGTTTAATAAAATTAGATATCACTTTTTTTCAGGCCTTGCCACATGCAGTAAATGTGCACTTACTTTTACACTTTTGACATTTTGTAATATTTATAATAAATTAACTAAACCACCGTTTTACAAACAAAAAAACATTATGTAAGTTTGTAAAAGATATAAATTTCATGATATATATACATATACAGAATACTACTACTGATAGTGTGTGGTTTTATTGTGATTGTGTTTATTTACAACAAAAATAGAAGTTAGCAGGCATTTTTTGTATCTAAATAAATTATTTTAGTTTTTGTCTGTGTGGTTACGCCTCTTATTCTTGGCCAAATCCTTCGGTTTCTTCAATAGCATAGTTTAGTTTCTCGACGAGTTGGTCGTAGCTTTTGTACGGTGGTAAATCGAGACGATTAAAACAGGTGTGTGAGCGTGGCAACCATGTTTCTTTGCCCACCTTTTCGATACAGTATCGTTGTGGTCCATTTGAGCCCATTAGCTCAGCGAAACCACCGACGGGCACTCGACATGTTCCGGTCACGAATTGCAGAAGTCGAGCTCGTTTCTCGTTATCTGTCTCACGAACAAACTAAATGGACACAAAATCTTTATAAAATAACCAATTCTCAGTAGAAAAGTAACGACAATATATTACCTGCCAAAACCATACAATCTGCTTGCTGTTCCGATTATAGTGTCGGTAAATTGTGTTTCGTTGCCAATCGTCTACGTCAATTTCTTGCATACCGCACAGCATCAACTCTAGTTCACGTTCATCGAAATATTTTAACCATTCTAGTGGGACAACCTCGTTAAAACCCTCCAGGAATGTTTTTGTCTGTTGTTCAATGCCTCTGAAACACACAAATTTAAATGATGGTACTTTATATAAAATATAAAACTGCATTTTATTTACCTTGACATACGCCACTCTGTCATCAAACCGATATATTCCTCTTTGTTTTCCTCCGTTACTTTTTCCTTGTCACCGTCATCTTTTAGCTCATGGTGTATTATCTGTCCAAGCACCTCAAAGTCCACACTGAACCATAACTCTAGGCCACATTCGTCGATATTGTTGTCCTTTACCCATATTAAAGAGTTATAAAACTCAGGGTCGATCGTCTCAATGTCCTTGGTAGTTAGTTTTTTGTTTAGCATACGCTTGTAGAAAGGCATCGTAAAGCCCGAATATATAAAGCGACCATGGTACAAGGCCATTGCAATGAAACGACCGATAAACTTAAAGTACTGCAGATGATCAGGATTCACATAGCTCGCAGCGTTTATCTGTAGACTGTAATTATTCTTGTTGGCATACTCGAATAGACAGTACATTGGATTAAGTACTTCATGTGACAGCAAGAAAAACCACTCGCGTGAGACTCCACCATAGTCGAGACCTTCTTCGCCACGGAAGATTATGTACAGACGTCGACGCAGTTCGTAAGCTGGTAATCTCATGATTTGGTGATATGAATCTTCGAAAAGTGTCTGACGTGTTACAGTTATTTTTATGTGTGATGGCAAAGCATTGCTCTGACATAAATATCGGAACTGGCTAAGTTTCCATCGGAACGATCTTTCATAAGCTCTGGGCACACCGTATACACCCTTTGATCCCTTCTGTGCACCTGGTCTCGGATCTTCGAATGTTGTCTTGCGCGTATTGTGATCGACAAAGAAACGTTCACCCGAAGCGGTATACCGAACTTCCCAGCCGGTCGGCAGAGGTCCTTCGTTCATTAGACTAACTTCCTGAAATTGCACGGTACACAATTTAGAATTTTAGATTATTAAAATATATTTTTATTATATAATTACTTGTCCTTGTGTTCTAGGATCTTCCCATTGAGTTGTTCTATTTTTATGATTAACAAAATAAACTCTACTGTCGGGTTGCAATCGTTTCTCCCATCCATCGGGCAGTAATCCAAGTCCGTCGTCCTCTTCCTGTACGGGCGTAGTAGTACTGCTTTGTGCCTGTTGCGGATACAAGAACCTTTGATTTCCTTGAGACACCACATGGGTTCGCTGATTCTGCCAGTGTGCAAAATGCATCAATCGCTCACTGTTTGGTCGTTGCCACGTTGTGGTTCGAGTGTTATGATCAACATAGTACACACGTCCACGTGGATCTCGTCGAATCTCCCAGCCGGATGGTAATGGTGTTGGTTTCTCCCAGTATGTGGAGCGTGTGTTATGGTCAACATAGTAACGACGTCCAAACTGATCAAAACGGATCTCCCAGCCAGTGGGTAATGGTTCATCATCGTTTGCACTTTGTGTGGGTTGAAGTTGCTGGTCGTTTGCATTGGAAACTGGAGCTGGACTTCCAGTGCCACCAGGACTATTGTTCGCTTGAGCTTGTGCTTGAGCAAATGTCGGTGGTGGAATAACGCCATTTGAACTGGGCGATTGCTATAGAAAAGTTTATATGGATTTCGACTAATCTAAAATGTCAAGCAAAAATACTTACAACAGCAGCTGGTTGTGGCGGTCCTACGTATTCATCTGGTGAGTGCTCCCATCCTTCAGGAAGAATGCCTGCCGAGTACAATTCAGCGATAATTCTTAGTTGATTCTCGTTCTCATACATACTAAGATCAGGAATTCCATTAGGAGATGCTGCAGCGGCCGCTGCTTGGGCCGCCGCCCTTGTTGCCGGCAATGTGCTACTAGTTATTGGAGCTCCGGCCAATCGCATTCTTGAGCGGATTCCACCATACAAATTGCCATTGCGCTGGCCATTCGTACTAGTCGGTCCATGTGAGGCCTCCATACTGAATGATGGTGAAGCACCGCCATTTGCAACGATTTGCACCTGGGTCATGTCTATCTTGAGGCCATTCAGAACAGCCACAAGCTCACCACTTTTACTTCGATCTGATTTAGTGGTTGCCAGTAGGTCCATATTTAGCTCAAGATTCTCACATCGGCCATTGTAGTTTTGAAGTACTTGACCCAAACTAACGGCACGTTCACCGAGAACTGCATCTTTCAGAAAACTTGAGTGATCCAGAACTTTGAACACGATTTCCGAGTTTGGTGTTACCAGTACTGTAAAGTCTTCATCCCACTTGGGCAAATATGTATGCTTGACAAATTCGGTCTTTCTGGTACTCTTATTGTCAATTGACAGTTCAACATACGGATTCGGCTTAAATATTCCATTATTTCGCAGAGAAGCATGTTCAACTAAAATTTACAATTAATTATAGTATAATAGTTGTTTTTATTAAAGAATTCGATTACCTTTAATGTTCAGCTGGTGGTATCCTTGATTGTTTCTGCTATTTACATTTTCAGCCATGTTATTATTATTGAAAGCTCTTATAATGGCATGTTTTAAGAACAAACAGCATAATATGTTTTAGTGACGATCTCTACAAAAAAAATGTAATTATAAACGTTAAATTGTATTATGAAATAACTAAGTGAAGAAGAATAAACATAATTATATTGAATAAAGAGGAGTACTTCTTGCTTTCTGATAACCCCAATTAAGATAAGAAAAAAGATACACATTAGTATGTATTAATGTGTGTGTTTTCCATATTTGTAAGGTATATTATTACAAAACATTTGATTTAATAGCAGACATTTCTAAAAATAATTAAAATTTAATTGAGTTACAGTGGGCATCCAGGATTTAATGGCATTAACATAAAAATATATATTGTAATAAAAATGCTAGCGTTTTTTAAGCCAAATATACGTATTGTTTATGAGTCATTTTTGAAGACAGTGTAATCTCAACGCTACTGATTAGGACAGGAACACGAAGATAACAGTGTATTGTTTGTAAAGATTATTTATACAATGTTCTCTTATGTGCGAAGTAGATAAAGATAACTAATGTTTAAATTTCAAGCAGAACTAGTATAATAATTTCATCATAATAAATTGCAATTCATTCAGTGTTTTGTTATGTTTGCTATAGGTTTTTATAAGAAAATAAATTAAATTAATGGCGTATTATTTTTATTGCACATAAAATTATATTATTTTAAACAAATACAACTTTTTAAAATATAAATACTAAAAAAGTATATTTCAGTCAGGTGAAATTCCCATGATGTATAATTAACATAGAATTATGAAGTGTATTCCCTAGATCACCAAGTCAGCGAAAGTATTTATATATTGCAATCTATCAAATTACTGAATAAACGAACCTAAATTCACATACAACAATTACCGCCCAGCTGCCAGGAAAACCACGAAAAAACAATCAATAACTCAGATTTCACTGTGTGGTACTATGGGTAATTTCAAATACAAATAAAGTAAATCGTAACACATTTAATTAAAAGACGTTGATAATGAGCTTGTAGGGTGGAATGTGCATATTAAAAACTAGACTTAGTAGAGCCTAGATGAAGAAATACCCGCGTTCAGTGTAAACAGTATTTACAGAATATAATATAATAAAAATATATATTTCAACATAATCAAGAGACGTCACTACAGCGCGCAAGAGAAATTACTTACGTCAAATCAACTTGACATCATTTTTTCCCTTGTATTTAAACTTTGAGTTATTGCAAGATGTTTGGATATATTCCTGTTGATATAAAAGTGTTCTTAGAGGTAAGAATACACACGTCCATGCAAGCAATTGATTTCACAGACGCACAATTTCGTGTTGAAGAATTTTTTAAATGTGTAATCACAATCACAACTTCGCAGTGGCAAAATGGCTTCGAAAAACGTAAATATTCAAGGGACTAGTTTAAGTTTATGGCACCAGAGGGATGCGATGTTTTTTGGTTAAGTAGTTTACAATATGAAATATAATCATACAAAAATTAGAAATAGGAAATAACAAAATGTTATCAATAAACTTAAATAATACGACATTCGCAACAGCGATCGAAAAATATTCGCTTATACATATTTGGTACCACAACCACCATCAATATTGAATATTTTTCGATAGGTATAGGCCATTTATTACTAAAGGGTTTCCATTAAGCAAGAAATATGTTAAGATAAAAGAGTCAATGTTATTGTTTGTACATTCTTGATTTCATTATTTAATGTTGTGAAATGGTTCATGGCAATTATGTGTGAAAGATAATATCGGCCAAATGTTTACCAAGGCTTCGGCGGCATACCTCACACCGATGGTATAAATTTTTTATGACATCTCTCTGCATAATTGCTCCTTGATCTCACCTATATGTCTTGTTATCTTGTCCTTTAGCTCTTGAATTGTTGTTGGTTTGTTGGCATAGATATCTAAAGATATCCCCAAAGGAAGAAGTACAAAGGCTTCAAATCTCATGATCTCGGTGGCCAATTGACTTCGCTGTTTCGAGATATAATGTGTCAACATTCCGCATCGGTTTGTATTCTCATGCATCCAATCGGCGAACGTTTGGCGAATCAAATGGTCAGCAAGCTTCACTTCTTGGGTCAATTGATTTTTGTAGGCATGATGAAACAAATCCTTCCTCAAAATTGGATGTAAGGTGGACCCAGTTTGTTTTTGCACAATTTTTGCTATTGCACTCTCACTAGGACGATATGCGGAACGAAAAAATCGCGAAGTGCAGAATAGAACACCCTTTACTATGAAAAGCGTCGGCCGAACTGTTCGCGAAATTTTGTTGGTCGAATAACAGGCAAACAGTCAATTATTTTGATTTTTTTTGCTGGTATATTTGACTGTATTTGGTTAAATATCGATATCGTTCAACTTTAGTACTTCAGAATTCGTTACAACAATACAACAATATAGACATGCACAAAAGGCTCTATCTGAAAAACAATGTTTTCGAAGAAACGTTAGCGAGGTTTAAAAACGGAGACTGTAATTATGAATATTTGCGTTGCGGTCATTTTAGAAAAATGCCATTAATGGTTTACGTGGGGGGTAGGGAGTTATACTTAAACTCGTACTTAAATATATCAAAGTCAAATTAATTATTTGATTTTTTTGTGTTTTCCTTAATCATTAAACTTAAACATTAATTCTTCAAATAACATGGGCTTTGTATTATAAAAATCATTAAAAACCACTCTTGCGCGATTCAACTCGTATTCTATGAATGTCTATTGGATTTTTTTACAGTTATATTACAAAATTTTCCAAATAATTGTATTTTCGTTAGTTATTTTAACGAATTAAATAGAGCCATCTCTCTTTTCGTGTTTGATTTGGTGCGATGATAACTCGGATGATACAATAAATCGATGTTTTCTGACATAACATTTGATTCATCACTGGCAACACTGCTGTCACTGATTATATTTTATATATATATTTTCCAAACCAAAATTTGTAGTTCTATATTTTGCATTACTTGCCAGTTGCCAGGACATTTTGTCAAAAACTGAATTAAGATACGCAATAAACCTAATACTTATTCTGTACCCAAGATTTTTGTGCTGTTTACACTATGGACGCTTTCAAGAAGATTTTTGGCCTGAACGGTAGCGAGAACGACAAGAAAAAGACGTAAGTAGTGTTCTACAATCGGCGTTATGTGACATTGCTCCCAGAAAATATGTTTCTCATCCGTCTTGTTATTGATTAGACAAATCGATACAAATATTTTCCGAACATTATGACTTTTAAAAAAGTGATCGCAAAAATTAAAATATTTAAATTAAATGTATATATTTAAATGTTTATGGACAAAATTTATATATTTCTAGGAATATAACCGGTAATTTTTCCAATGAGTTCCGAAAACCGATTTGGTTTGACGACTGTGAAACCGATGATGAACTCTACGATAACAACAAAGTGGTTGGAATTCAAATATTTACCAACCCTCTGGAAATGCAGAAACATTTTGAACAACAAATGCAAGAAATGCTAAAATCTCTGGATGACTTTGAGGGTAAGATATTTTTTATATACGAAACATATTTGAAAATATACTAAATGTTTATCTATCTATGAGTAGACACTAAGCCGTTTATGGACCAGAATTTACGAGAATCATATCTGAAGCCCGGTTTCGAGGAATATCTTAACAAAGAATTGGGTGTAACCAATGCTCTGGACACTGATTTAGATGGCGAAATATACGCTGACCAATTGCATACTCTTTTGCAACGTATCTCTCCGGAAATCGATTCATTGATTCCTTCATTTTCGGCCATGGACTATCCGACCGAAAAACTACAGAAACTCAAGCGTACTGATGAAGAAACCATTTGGGATCGTATACACGGAACGTCCGTAGACTCTGTTGAAACCGCTAAGGTTATGCCGAAACGCAAACAGTCAGTAAAGAAGATTCCGCATCCACGTGGTGGTGTTTTTGAAGGAGCCTTCCAAGGCCCAAAAATATTTCGCCAAAGCATTATGACCCAGACTATTCGTAAGCCGGATGGAACCTATGAAACTCGCCGCGTTTTTAAAGATGTTGACGGGAACACAAATACAACCATAACGCGTACACACGATGGAAAAACTGAGACATTTTCATTTGGCAATAACGAACCAGAGCCGGCTACCGAACGTATTTCGGCACAGGAGCAGCGTGACATTGATAACTATGCTGTGTCTTGCGATCGCAACATCTATATTACCGAGGCCGGATACGCAATGCCAAAAAATTTCTGGTGACTGGTACTGGACGGGATTACCGATTTATGTCTACAATATAATCAATACATTATTCACCTTAGCTGAAAACAACTAAATTGTAATTTTAGTTTTATTTTTCATTTTAGTTGATACATGTTGAAATTCGTGTTTATTTAGATTTAATTATATACACTAATAATTAATATATAATGTATGTTGTGCGCAATGATGTTTGTTCAAAGTGAAATTGTTTAGGATTGAAGCGTGGGTGCGATGATGGTGCAATATAAATTCAACAAAGTACACACGAATCAACAAACAAACACAAAAATGTGCAAACAAAAACATGATACATACCATACATCCGAATCGGAAGTGAGTTTTCTATTTTTATTCTTAACTAATTGATGTGTGATATTTTTAGTCCTGAGTTTAGTTTAAGGACTGTTCCAAACAATATATTATATAACTATATACCCAATTATTTCTTCCTAGTAATATATAATGCAAAAAAAAACTTGAAGTATATTTGTAAAAGCAGTATGTATATCTTATGTAAACGACCTTTTAAGTCCATTTATGTAGATGGAATGAATATGAGTGTAACGTCTATTTAACTTTAAATAAATATTGTGTATTCTCTATGTAAGTGGAAGGAGTGTTTGAATTTATTTATTTTCCGATAAATCTACTTGTAGTATTTTATACTTTTCGTTTTTATGACGTCTTCAAGCGACCTAAGTTGACATAGAACTGACATACACTTGTCATGTTATACTTGGATATATTAATTTTGTCTTTGGCTTTGTCTAATGCGGAAGCGTTTTCATAGAAAAATGCTTTATCAAAACCGGCTTAAGCCGGAATTTTGTGTCTTTAATTGTGTTACGCAAACACATCTTTATCGACTTTCATAATCAAATTGTATACTTTTTGTGGTTCAATTCTATCTTATTGACATCTGTGTTTTTCTTCTGAAAAAAATTAGTTAAAACAGAAACTTGAAAATTCCCGTGAGATTCTGCTATATTTAAAGAGGAGATGGGACAACGAAGTCATTTATATGCATTCATTTCCAAAAAATGGCATTAAGCTTGCTGACTTAAAATAGAATACTTGATGATGTAAATATGTCGAAACCGCATAAATCATCGCCAAATTTCGATAAAATATGGAAAAAATGGACCGAACGTACCGGAGCGACTGAGACTCTCGTGGAGGAGGGATATCGATATCTGTAAGACGCAACATCAAACACAGTCACATAAATAACTTTTCACGTACGTAATATTCTGGACCTTAAGCAAAGAGAGCACTTTTTCATCCACGCTCCGGATCCAACACACTATCCGGCACGCGTAAACCGACAGCCCTCTGTGCTGGGTTGAATAAACTTAGCTCTGACCATAACCCCGTACTCATAAAAATCATCACTGGAGTCCGCCATAAAACTGAACAGGCTCGATTTGATTTCAACATAGCTGATTGGCGTAAATCCAGCAGCTATGTAGATAGACTCCCACATCGATCACAGGCATCAAGACCTAAACATTATCAATATTCTAATTAAAAATTATGTCACCAGAGATCAAAAACTCATCGCGGCAAAGTCGCAAAAATTACACCACACTTCGTTAGCGCAACCTCTGTCACACAGTAGAATCCAAATCAAAACTGTTAACATAAATTTTCTCTCGTGCACCCACCCTAACAGCAGGTTTACACCACAGTATCGACGCAACAGTCTCTTTGACTGTTTGCAATCTTGATGAATATTTAAAAAACGACAGATCCACATACTGCTCCCCATTTCCCTAAATGTTGGAAGCATATTAGCGTCCTCAACATCATCGGAAAACTATTTATAATACTTATCCAAAGGAGGCTATATTCCCACATTGAATGAACAAGTGTACTCCCTCCTGAGCAGTTTGGATTTCGTAAACAACATTCGACATCTCATAAAGTCTAACAAAAGCTATTAAAAAAAGCCAAAACTCGTTGTAGGATATGTAATAATAATATTTTTAAATTTAACACTTATTTGTATATTAGTTAGATTTCAAAATATTGCTATTATTAAATTATTATTATTATTCTATATTTTCTTTTTATTATATTAAAACCTGAAATCCCTATTCGGTATATAGGGCACCATTTGGTGATTCGTAATATAATATTTCGGCAGAACAGGTTATTTGCCTATTAATTAAATATCGAAATATTACTATTTAAAATAGTCCCTTATTTAAAAAAAAATATAAAAAGTTAACGGGCATTTATTATAAAAATTAATTTGAAGAGCAATATTTTACTTTTTTGATCTAGAAACCACATTAGTAACTTGTTCAAGGTAATGTGGTCAATTGCCGTTCACATCGATGAGTTCAAGCATACAACATTTTATGAACGATACAACGTTTTTGAATCGGAACTAAGAACAAGGCTTCGTACTGTGCTATTTTATATTCTTTCGACCCGTATCGGTTGATAATAAATAAAGAAAAAATAATACGAAAAACAGCTTTTTTACCTACTAATGGTGTTGCAATTTTAACAATGTTAATAAAATATATTATAATTTGAAATAATATAAAATACAATGTGGGATTTTCGAATTATTTTCTAGAACCGTATATAAATTGTGAAAATAATTTTGATAATTCATCAAGAAACTGCACGGAACTATATTATTATTTCTTTCAATAAATACTCGGCTTTTAAGCGGATTCTGGATTTCTATCCGAGAATCTCTAGACAGCGATACTATTAAGTTTTTCATCTTTTTTACTAATATAACAAATAAATAAATGTCAATATTTGAAACGTTTTAAGCTAATTTAACTGCTTCTTTCTTGATATTTGTGGTAAAACTATTGTACCGATCAGTTTAACCAATTATTACTGCCCATACATTGACGCTGAATCTGAAAGTGCACAACTATGGTAATTGTGTCGATTCTTTACACCATCAGAACAGGTTAATAGCCTATTGATGCCTCTTTAGGAGGTAGGGCTGCTATCTTGAGGCTTACTAGCTGTTTTAATAGGTAATGCACACCAACATCAAACATACAGTTCTGGATAAAGCTCATGAATATAATTTAACCTAAATATAATAGCTTAGATTTGTGTATATGGAGTAACGTTCGGACCTATTGTGCTCAAAATATATAAACTAGTAGTTTTTGTGAAGAAAAATATATTTTATATTTAAAAATACATTAGTTGCAATTTAACATTTGTAACATTTTAAGAGTGACAGCCGGATAACCAAAGTAGTTGAAAATCTGAAATAAGAAAAATCACAATAAAATCAGATTTTCTAAATGATTCAGCGTATTAAAATTTGATTGTTCAGATTGTAATTAATTACGATAAATAATCATTTTGTTCATATGTCCCTATCAATAGTTTCATCATTTTATAGATTTAAACTATTATAATTAAAATTAAAACATACCTTTTGAAGTGTATTTTATTTATTTCCTGTGTCAAAAAGACTGTACCTGAAAATTAAGTAAAATAATTAATAAACTTTATAATCAAAAATAAAAAGTTTACTAAACAAACAATTCAGATTGTAAATTATTACGATAAATAATCACTTAGTTCATATGTCCCTATCAAACGTTTCATCATTTTAAAGATTTAAACTATTATTATTATTACAAGTCATAACTAATACATACCTGAAATTATATTATATTTTCAGAGCCAAATTGCAAGAGCGACAGAATTAAATTATATTCCTGGTTCCGATGTCAACAATTACTGCACCTGAAAGTAAAGTATAAAAATTAATAAAAATTAAAATATTTAAAAAACATATTTTTTAACAAAAATTCAGATTGTAAATTATTACGATAAATAATCACTTAGTTCATATGTCCCTATCAAACGTTTCATCATTATAATATTATAATTAATTCATTATTATAGTGTTCAACATACCTATAAAAACAAAACGATCTTGATTATTCCTACATTTAAAAATGTAAACATTGACGGATCAACCAAAGGAGTAAGTGTGATGAGTAATCTGAAATATATAATTACATAAAATAAGTAAAATAGTATTTAATTAATTTATAACAATATAAACAAAAATAATTCAGATTGTAAGTAATTACGATAAATAATCATTTCGATCATATGTCCCTATCAAAAGTTTCATCAATCTACTAGAAATTATGACAAACAAATAAAAATAAATACCTTTAAATTATTCTCGACAAGGCCAAAAGCTAAAAAATAAAGAAAATAATTAATATAGGCATATACAAAACTATAATATGTAAAATATTAAATTGGATACTAATTCAGATAGTAAATAATTACGACAAAGTTTATGAGCCTTGAGACTTTTTTATTTTTGAAGTTCATTTCCAAAAGTATAAAATAATAACATAATAAAATTACATAAAAAAATAAAATGGAATAAAATAAATATAATAATTTAGACTTTATTGAAATAGACTTTCAAAATTAACGGCTCACAAAAATTAAAATATTGTATTATAAACATACCTATAAGAAGTGAAGATTCTACATTTCCAACAACCGTAAAGAATCTAAGAACAACGATGAACCTAAGAGGATAAATAACGAGAGGATAACACAGCGGTCACGAGTAACCTGAAAAAAAATAATAAAATTATTAATTTTTGTTTTGAACAAAACCACAATTATAATATATAAATAAAACGTCAGTTTGTAATAATTTACGATAAATAATCATTTCGATCATATGTCCCTATCAAAGTTTTCATCCTTTTACTCAAAGTTATAGAGATAATTCATAGATAAATAAAAAAATTAAAAGACACATACCTTAAATGATATTTAGAAACTCTCATGAAGCCTGAAATATAAGAAACAAAAAGACAGGACCAATGGTTGACTTCAAACATGACAATTATATACTGCCTAGAAATCTGAAAATAAAATAAATAGTTAATAAAACATACACAAAATAAACTAAACATAAATCATAAAATTGAAATAATCAGATTGTAAATTATTACGATAAATAATCAATTTTGATCATATGTCCCTATCGAAAGTTTCATCATATTCTGTTAAGAAAAAAAAAAATATTTAGACATACCTTTTTAGATAACCAGCTATTTTTTAAAGATAGTCCTCACATTAAGGACGAAAGGAAAACGGGAAATGTCTAAAAAAAAGATACAATGTAAAAATACAAAAGTAAAAAATTATTAAATTTATGTAAGATATTTGTCAGCTACTAAATAAATAGTTTTGATATTGCAATCATTATTTATCAAATGTCATTCAAATATCATCAATGATAAAATAGCTCATGCTTTCTTTGTAGCTTTAATTTTTACCTTGTGAACATTTTTTTCCAAGTTTTGTTAGTCATGTGCGTCATTTCCAATTGGTCCACAGGAATTCACCAGAGAAATACAATTACTCATAATATGAGTATTTTATACAAAAGAGAAACACACATAATACGTTTAAAAATGACTTATTGTTTATTGTGGAATTCTACATTTATTTTAGTCTTGAAAATAAAACGTAAGTTATAAAAGAAATACCTTTAT